>JAKUCV010001847.1:3078-88836 GCA_028386065.3 Turnera subulata
GTTGGACACCTGGCAGAGTGTGCCAGAAGCTTATCGTGGTAGGACCCACGGATAAGACGGAATTTCGGGGACGAAATTCTTTTTAAGGTGGGTAGACTGTAACAGCCCGGGTAAAATTTGGATTTTTACCGGGACTGTAGAAATTGTTTTACCGTGATTTACTGTTGAATTAATCTCGGGTAATTAATTCGAAGTAAATCGGTAGTCGTTTTTTTTTAAACCGAGAATTTTCTCGCACTCGGGAGTATCTTCTTGACTAACCGAGCCTCGGTTTTCAGTTTCGAGAGTTGGTCGACGTTCAGGAGAATTAATCGGATTTTTCGAGCCCAAGTCATATTTTTGGACTCGGGACGGGATTTGTCGGAAAGACGGGAGTTTCCCTGCGTTTACGAGATTCTGACGCGAGAATCCGGACCGGCCATATGAGGCCTGCCCCGAGCCACTCTTCTTTCTCCTCTTTCCTTCCTCTTCCTCTTTCCCGGCAACGTTTCTTCTCTCTCCCGGTTTTTCCCCAGCCGTGCGGGTCCCACTTTTCTTCTCTCTTTTCTTTCTTCTCCTTCTTTCCCCTCCTTTTCTTTTTCCCTTTTCCTTCTTCTCAGCCGCCGGACCCCTCCTTCTTTTTCTTTTTCCCCCGTGACCCTTTGTCTGCCATCTCCTCTTCCTTTTATTTCTTTTTCATTTCTTATTCTTTCACACTCTTCTTCTCCACCGATCCTTTCCCCTCCCTCTTCCATCTTTTCTTTTCCTTATCTTCTTCCCACCTCGCAGCCGACACAGCACCCCTCCACCACTACCCTCTTCTTTCCCTTCCCTCAGTTTTTCCTTCCTCTTCACAGCCACCAACAACCCGATCCATAACACACCGGCGCCGCCCTCCTCTTTTTCCTCTTTCTCGCCGCGTGCAGCACCCACCGCCCACGAACCACCAACGTCGCCTCCTTCCTCCTCAGCCACAGATCAGCACCGCCTGCATCTCCACTCGCCTGTGCCGCCGTCGCCGGAGCTGCAACATCGACAGTCACCTGCGGGTCTCGCCACTTCGCCGTCTCCCCTCTCTTTGCTACTGACGCGAGACGACCACAAGCCGCCACCGGATCCGCCGCGTCGTCCACCACAGCTCGCCGCTGCATTTATAGCATACCGATTATGTGCATTTATGTGTATGTATTGTTTTGTCGTACAGGTTTGGATATCGGGCAGTTTTCCGAGGAGCCGGCGTCGGACCGGTCATTGTCTCCGGAGTTGAGTAATCGGCCAAAGTGAGGATGGATTTCCTTCAATATGTGCCTGCATTACTCGGTATATTGTGTTTGTTGATTATTGCATTGTTGCGTACTGTGTTGCTGTGGTTTGTTTCGGGATGTTTATCCCATGTTGGTTTTTGGATGTTTATCCTTGCGTCTTTTTGGCTTAAGTATAATGGATTAATTAATAATAAATTGTGACAAGGATGTCGATCCTTGATTTTGGATGGAATGTCTATCCCGGTATTTTGGTTAGGGATGTCGATCCCTGTGATTTGATTTTGATGACGATAATATAATTGTCACGTGATAAGTAGTGGTACGACTCGATGGTTTAAGACCGTTTCGTGGTGGCCTTGACCTGGGTTACTTGTGATAAGCATGTCTATGCTTGGGATGTCTATCCCGTGATTATTTTTGGGATGTCTATCCCTGGGTTCGTATTTTTGGGATGTCGATCCCTGGGTTCTCTGGATTTGGTCTGGCACCCGGAATGTGTTGATAACCAGGTCTGACCCTAGCTTATTCGTGATGGGGCCCGGAAAGATAAAATTGGAAATTGGATTTTTATTCGAGTCTTTTCGGTCTTGGACCGGTTTTGGGTCGAGTCTTGGTTTTGGTGTGTTTGGTTGTTTAGCATGTGTTTGACTTGAGTAATTATAGTGTGCTTATTGATTGTCTATCCTTCGTCGGTGAGCACTTCGGATTCACCCCTCACCTGCGGGCTTTCATCCCGTAGGATGAGTTATTTGTGGTACAGGATTGGTGCATTCCAGACAGGCTGCGGCGTTATCCCTTGGACAGGGCTCGGATCCATAGTTTGCATCTATGTCGCATACAGTGTTTTGTGAGTTATTAAGTCTTCCGTTGCGCATTGTTTTTACTATTATTGGGCCAATGGGCCAGTTGAGTTATTATTGATGTTTTTATTTTGGGCTGTTGAGCCCGTGTTCCTGTTGTATACACTATATGCTGGTCTTATTTTGGTTGGGTTGTCACAGTTCCGGCACGTGTTTACTATGTACAGTAAATACGGGTCGGGGCGTTTCAGCATCGATCCGTGCCGTCGCCGTCGCCCTCAAAGTGAGCACCCGTGGGTTGCGACGACCCGTTTCCTTCGGGCGAGTCGCGAACCTGGGTATTTTTTTTTAGTGGGCTGATGATTTGGGTTGGGCTTGGGTAGTTGGGCCTCACTGTTGGGCTGTTTTTGTTTCTAGGCTGGGCATGGGCTCACTGTTCATGGCCCAGTCCAGTTAAAAAAAAAGAAATAATATATATATATATTCATTTATTTTCTGGAATAAAATTATTTTTGAAAAAAATATATATATTATTCTGAGAAAAATATAAAAGGTTTTAATTATAGTGTTTTGGAATATATGTGTATATATATATATCTATATATATATATTCCTTGATTCCTTGAAAATTAAAATAACTATGTTTGTTTGAAAAATTAATATTATGTTTATTTGGAAAAGATATGTATTATGAAAATATTTTCTGGAATATTATATAAATATGTTATTAATTCTGGGAAAATATATATACATGTATAATTATTTTCTTTTAAAAAATAATATTATGGTAAATAATTTTTATGAAATTATTTTGGAAAATACATATATATGATATAATTTCTAGGAAAATTATATTGTTATTATTTTGGAAGACAAAGTATAATTAATTTATGAGAAATATTTTGAAAAGAGATTTAATTAAAGTATGGTACCGAAATTATATTCGGATATACGTACGATATAATATTTTCGGTAAAAGATGATAATAAAAGATATGTAACCGGGATGGGTTATTTCGCAGTTTTGGCATCATAGCATACCGATTATGTGCATTTATGTGTATATATTGTTTTCTTGTATAGGTTCGGATATCGGGCAGTTTCCCGAGGAGCCGTCTTGGGACCGGTCATTGTCTCCGGAGTTGAGTAATCGGCCAAGGTGAGGATGGATTTCCTTCAATATGTGCCTGTATTACTCGGTTATTGTGTTTGATGTTTGTTGCACTGTTGTTTGTTGCATTTGTTGTGATTGTTGTCGGGATGTTTATCCCAGTGTCCTTATTGTTTTTGGGATGTTTACCCGGGTATCTTGTTTGAGTTTTTGGATATTTAGCACTGTGTCTTTTGGTTTAAAGTATAATGGAATAAATAATAAAATGTGATAAGGATGTCGATCCTCGATTTTGGATAGGATGTCTATCCCGGTATTTTGGTTAGGGATGTTAATCCTTGTGATTTGGTTTTGAATGATGATAATATAATAGTCACGTGATAAGTAGTGGTACGACTCGATGGTTTAAGACTGTTTCGTAGTGGCTGTGACCTGGGTTCTTGTGATAAGCATGTCTATGCTTGGGATGTCTATCCCGTGATTATTTTTGGCATGTCTATCCCTGGGTTCGTATTTTTGGGATGTCGATCCCTGGGTTCTCTGGATTTGGTCTGGCACCCGGAATATGTTGATAACCAGGTTTGACCTCTAGCTTATCCGTGACGGGGCCCGGAAAGATAAAATTGGAAAATTGGATTTTTGTTTTAGTCTTTTTGTTCTTGGACCGGTTTTGGGTCGGGTCTTTTGGTTTGGCTGTTGTGCCTGTTTTTGACTTGAGTAATTATAGTGTTGCATATTGATTGTCTATCCTTCGTCGGTGAGCAATTCGGACTGACCCCTCACTTGTGGGCTTTCATCCCGTAGGATGGATTATTTGTGGTACAGTTTTGGTGCATTCCAGACAAGCTGCGGCGATATCCCTTGGACAGGGCTCAGATCCATAGTTTGCATCAGTGTCGCATACAGTGTCTTGTGAGTTATTGAGTCTTCCGCTGTGCATTATTTATACTACTGTTGGGCCATTGGGCAGGATATGATGTTATCATTGTTTTTATTTCGGGCTGTTGAGCCCGAGTTACTGTTGTATACACTGTATGCTAGGCTTGGTTTGGTTGGGTCGTCACAGTTCCGGCACGTGTTTACTGTGTACGGTAAATACGGGTCGGGGCGTTTCATTTTGGTAGCGGAGCGGGCATTAGGTCTTGTTGGGTAGTCTTTGTGTGTTTGTTTGCAACAGCCCGGGAAAAATTTTTGATTTTTATCGGGACTGTAAAAGTCTTTTTACCGTGATTTACTGTTGAATTAATCTTAGGTAATTAATTCAAGGTAAATCGAGCATCGTTTTTTGAAATCGAGAGTTTTCCCGCGCTCGTGATTTTTCCGTGGATTTTTCGGGCCTAAGTTGGTATTTTTCGGGTTTTGGAATTTCTCGGAAAATCACACCGAAAAATAACTAAGGGGGTATCAGTTATTTTCTGGTCCGGACCGGACTCGCTCCATAATGCAGACAAGCTGCATTATTGGATGATCACATGTGCATAGTAAATCCAACGTTTATAAAAGAAGAAGAAGAAGAAGAAACCAGGAGAGGAAGAAGAGAAGAGAAAAAAAAAAAGAGAAAAGGAGAGGGAAAAAAAGAGAGAAAAAGAAAAGAAAAGAGAGAAAAAGAAAAGAGAGAAAAAAAGAGAAAAAAAAGAAAAGAAGGAAAAAAAAAGAAAACCGGTAGAAAAAAAAAGAAGACAGGAAAAAGAAAAAAAAAGGAAGAAGGAAAAAAATTGAAACAGAAAAAAAAAGAGAGAAAGAAAATGAAAGAAAAAGAAAATGAAAAGAAAGGAAATAGAAAGAAATGAAAAAAAAAAGAAAGAAAAATCGGAAAGTGAACTGTTCATCGTCACCCTCCCCGAGCTCCCCTGCACTGTTCACGACGAAGCGTTCGGAGGCAAATAACGTCGCACCGCCGCCACGAGCATCACCTCCTCATCGTCGCCTTCTCAACGCCGCCTCCCCCGACTGATTTCGCCACCGGACGCGCAGCGCAGAGCCGTTGACCTGCCGCAGACGCGGCGGATCTTGCTTCCTCCGCGCCTGCTCTGCCGCCTGCCGACGCCGCGCCTCTTTTCCGCCGCCCTCGCGCCGCTCCAGGTCACCTGATGCCACAGCTGAGCTCGCCTTTCCTTCCCTCGAGCTGTCGTCGCGCCGCCGTCTCTATACCCGCTGGTAAGGTCGGGTGACCCGCCGTGCAGTCCGGGTCGCGCCTGGGTCTGGATCGGGGTTGCGACCAGTTACTGTTTTTAATTAAAAAAAAAACAAAACAATATACATATATATATTTATTTATTTACTTGCTGGTTTTAATTTGGAAAAAAATATGTATTTATCTTCTGAAATATAGTTAGTTTTAATTATGCTATTGGGAAGATATATATATATACATATATATGTATATATACTTGATTATGAAAATTGAAGATAGTTATATTATGTTTTGAAAATTAGTATTATGTTTACCTAGGAAAAAGATATATACCTTGAAAATATTTCTGGAAATTATAATTATATGTTATTATTTCTCTAGAATACAGTATGCATATGTTATTATTCTTGGAAAATATATATAGGTATATTTCTGAAATATATATAATTATGTTGAATTATAATTGTTGGAAAGTATTTTGTCTTAGAAAATAAAAGTGTATATATATTAAATTGTATCTAATTTTCAGAGAAGGTTTTTATGATTATATATATTCTGGGAAATAACATATAGCGCATGATTAATATATATATATATTTTTGGTAAATGACAATATTTGGTAATTATATTATGATAAATAGTTTTATTAAAAAAAGGTAATATTTTAGGAAATATAAATATACATGTTATCTTTTTAAGAAAATTATGGTGAATATATTTTGGAAAGTATAATTAATTTATGAAAATATTTTTTAAGAGTTTTAATTAATGTATGGTACCGATATTATATTCGGAATACGTACGGTAAAATATTTTCGGTAAAAGTTAATAATAACGGATAAGAACCGGGATGGCGATTATTTTGCAGTATTGGCATCATAGTATACCGATTATGTGCATTTATGTGTATATATGGTTTTGTGGTATAGGTTTGGATATCGGGCAGTTTCCCGAGGAGCCGGTGTCGGACCGGTCATTATTTCCGGAGTTGAGTAATCGGCCAAGGTGAGGATGGATTTCCTTCAATATGTGCCTGTATTACTCGGTTAATGTGTTTGTTGATTAATGCATGTTGCATTTGCTGTGGTTTGGTTCGGGATGTTTATCCCAGTAGTGTGATTGATTTTTGGATGTTTGTCTTTCGTCTTTTTGGAATAAGTATAATGAATTAATAATAAATTGTGACAAGGATGTCGATCCTTGGTTTTTGGATGGGATGTCTATCCCGGTATCTTGGTTAGGGATGTCAATCCCTGTGATTTGATTTTAATGACGGTATTATAATTGTCGCGTGGTAAGTAGTGGTACGACCGGATGGTTTGAGACTGTTTTGTGGTGGCCATGATCTGGTTTACTTGTGATGGGCATGTTGATGCCGGTTTGATTGGGATGTTTATCCCTGAGTTTGATATTGGGATGTTGATCCCGGGTTCTTTTTGATCTGGCACTAGGAACAGATTGATAACCTGGTACGACCCTAGCTTATCCGTGACGGGGCCCGGAAAGATAAAATTGGAAAATTGGATTTTATTTGAGTCTTTTTGGTCTTGGACCGATTTTGGGTCTTGTCTTTTGGTTTTTGCTGGTTTTAGACCTTGAGTATTTATATGTGCATATTGATTGTCTTTCCTTCGTCGGTGAGCACTTCGGACTCACCCCTCACCTGCGGGCTTTCATCCCGTAGGATGAGTTATTTTTGGTACAGGATTGGTGCATTCCAGACAGGCTGCGGCGTTATCCCTTGGACAGGACTTGGATCCATAGTTTGCATCTATGTCGCATACAGTGTTTAGTGAGTTGTTAAGTCTTCCCCTGTGCATTTCATTGATATTATTGGGCCATTGGTCCGGTTTTGTTATTTATGATGTTTCCTATTTTTGGGCTGTTAGGCCCGTGTTACTATTGTATACACTGTATGCTGGGCTTGATTTGGTTGGGTTGTCACAGTTCCGGCACGTGTTTACTGTGTACGGTAAATACAGGTCGGGGCGTTTCATTGTTGTTCTTGTTTGCATAGTTCGCTCCATTTGTTTATTATTTTATATCATTTTAGTTAGTGCATTATGGATCCAGTCAAGGGACGCCAGCTGTCGCAGAACATACACATAAGAGGTAATGATGCCATAAATAAGCGGAAAAATAAATATTATTAATAATACTAATACTTTCATTACAAACATAAATATTACATTGATATTTTTTAAAAAATAATACATTCATCTTCTTGGAACGACGTGGACCCTGAAGCTGTTGGGGTCATTTTTGATGTTGACCGTGATGCTGTCGCTCCACGAGAACCACATACCGCCTGCGTTGTTCTGGCCAGGAAGCTCAAACCGGTTTGCTTGAGGGAACCGGAGTGGGATGAGACCGTGATCGTCTTCAGGCTGCCATTGGGTCTCCGTGAGAAGAACCATGTTTGGCTTGTACTGGTTCTTCAGGTCCCTCAGGGTACGCGAGAACTCCTGGGAACGCCTTGCGACTCCTCTGCAGTTCCACACCAGTAGTCGGGCCTTTGGCCAAGTTACGGGCAACCGAGTGACTCTGGGCATGCTTTGGGCTGTCATCGAGAGCTGGTAGTAGGTGCCTTGATCCAGGAAGTGGCAAGTGGACTCTAGGTTGAACTCCTGAAGTCTTTCGGAGATGAAGAACATGATGGAGTTTGCCGAGCCGTAGTAGAAGGTCCTCAAAGTTCCTTGGTCCTCCAGGAAGAACGTCTCTTCCATGACAGTGACGAAGAATCTGGAGGAGTAGAGTTCGTCGACGAAGACCAGACGTGGCATTCTGCCGAGCTCGTTCGGTAGTTCCTCTGGACGCTCGTTGATCATGCTGTAGGCCAGCCGGTTTCTTCTGCCTAGGTCGGCACCTTCAACAAAGAAAACGGATGATGGAGCAGGCATCGTGTTTTGGATTCGTGGGTATTTTGTTTTTTCTGAGCGTTGTGGTTTTGTTTTTCTGAGCGTTGTTTGCTTCAAGATGCTTTTGATGATTTACACTTCACCGCTCCGTCTTTTATACTCTTATGAAGAGCGTGATTACCGTTTTAGATTTTCAAGATTTTGCTTTTTGCAAATTTTGCCGTTGCTTCATTTATTGTTTCGTTACTTTATACGTTTTTCGGGGCTACAAATGCCAGTGTTTTTCAGCTCTTTTCTAACTCACGATTTTCTTTCGCCCTGGCTACTTTGTCCTTTCTTTTCGTGGTTTTTTTATATTTTCCTGCATCTTTTATCACATACATTCGTGACCGTTGAGGCTGGACTGATGGGACCATACCTCGAGTAGAGTGCATGTACGACAAGCTTACACCTGTTCGAACATCATGGAGGGATACGAGACTTGACAGACATTTTTGGCTCATGCGGAATTTGTGAACAAGTGGATAGCATTTCTTTCGAGGGACACAGGACGCTCTCGTGATCGTCACCGTGCGAGTTAACGGATATCTTTTTCACATGGGAACCGACGTCACTGTTAGCTCCGTATGTCACGTTTCTCGGGATCGAGGATGGTTACGATCGATCTAGAGCGCCGAGCATGAAAACATGTTTTTGTTTTAATTTCTTTATGTTTTGATTTTGGTAAACGAGTTTTGTTTTTTAATCTCTTTATGTTTGATTTTTTTTATTCTTATTGTTGATTTTTGTTTTGCTTCGAAATGTTTTTAACTTTCTGTTAGCATGAGTTTTCATAATTTAACAAGAGTTTTGATTTAAAAAGAAAACTTATTTTATTTAATTTATAACAGTTTTACAACAGAAGAAGAGGTACTCTATTGAGTTACTTACTTCTCTAAGTCTTTTACAAGCTTTTGTACGTTCTTGACGTGGGGAAAGAGTTCCGCGCACACCAGTTCTATCTTCATCACCATCGAGCTGATCTTCTTCAGTGAGACGTTCAGCTGCGTCAGAGACTGCTGCGGGGTGCTGCTTTCAGCCGTCGCCTTGCCCTTTCGATCTTCAGCTTTCTTGATGGAACGCTTCTTACGCCGTCTGCTGGAGACGACCATGTGTTCCTTCAGGCCGATGATGTTGGTTTTGAACCGCTTCTTGGGAGGTTCTTCATCGGAGCTTGTCGGGAAAGCAGTGCCGCCGATGTAGCTGTTGTTCTCGGAGTCTGAGGTAGTTCGAGATCGGATTGGAGAGTCCATAACTGTGTGTGAGTTTGCCAGTCATGAGGTTTGGTTCTTATAGAGGACGAGATGTCGCTTAAGGGTATAGGCGGTATCTCGCGTTGAGTTTGGACACCTGGCAGAGTGTGCCAGAAGCTTATCGCGGTAGGACCCACGGATAAGACGGAATTTTGGGGACGAAATTTTTTTTAAGGTGGGTAGACTGTAACAGCCCGAGTAAGAATTTTGATTTTTACCGGGACTGTAAAAGTCTTTCTACAGTGATTTACCGGAAGAATTAATCTTGGGTAATTAATTCAAGGTAAATTGAGCGTCGGTTTTCGAAACCGAGGCTTTTCCCGCGCTCGTGATTTTTCCGTGGATTTTTCGGACCTAAGTCGCTATTTTTCGGGTTCCGAAATCCTTAGGGGGTATCAGTTATTTTCTGGTCCGGACCGGACTCGCTTCATAATGCAGACAAGCTGCATTATTGAAGGAATCACAGGTTTAATAGTATTTTTACGTCTATAAAAGGAAGAAGAAAGCAGGAGGAGAGGAAGAAAGGAGAGGAAAAAGAAAAAGAGAGGAAAAGAAAAAAAAAAGAGAGAAAAAAAAGAAGAGAAGAAAAAGGAAAAAAAAAAAGAGAGAGAAAAAAAAAGAAAATCGGAAGTAGAAAAAAAAAAGAAACCAATCAGAAAATAGAGAAAAAAAAAGAAAATGAAAGAAAAAGAAAAGAAAAGAAAAGAAAAGGAAATAAGGAAAATAAATAAATAAAATACAGAAATTCCGTGAACAGTGCGCCACCTCCCCCTTCTCCCGTCAGTGTTCACCCCGCGGCGTTTGGCGCCGCTACTCGACACACCACCGACATCATCGAGCTCGCCACGTCGTCGCCAACTGAAAACTGCCCTCCCCGTCGTTTTTCGCCTGCCGACGCGCCGCCAGCCGCCATAGACCTGAGGAGCAGACCCGTCGGATCTGCCCTTTGCGCCGCTGCCGATGACGAACCCCAGCAGCCGCAGCAGCGAGCCACCATCGCGACACCGCGTCGCCTTGCTCGTCGCGCCTCCGAGTCCGTGACGCTTGCATCGATCCGTGCCGTCGCCGTCGCCCTCAAGGTGAGCACCCGTGGGTTGCGACGACCCGTTTCCTTCGGGCGGGTCGTGAACCTGGGTATTTTTTTAGTGGGCTGATGATTTGGGTTGGGCCTGGACAGTTGGGAGTCACTGTTGGGCTGTTTCTGTTTCTGGGCTGGGCATGGGCTCACTGTTCATGGCCCAGTCCAGTTAAAAAAAAAGAAATAATATATATATATTCATTTATTTTCTGGAATAAAATTATTTTTGGAAAAAAAATATATATTATTCTAAGAAAAATATAAAAGGTTTTAATTACAGTGTTTTGGAATATATGTGTATATATATCTATATATATATTCCTTGATTCCTTGAAAATTAAAATAACTATGTTTGTTTGAAAAATTAATATTATGTTTATTTGGAAAAGATATGTATTATGAAAATATTTTCTGGAATATTATATAAATATGTTATTATTTTTGGGAAAATATATATACATGTATAATTATTTTCTTTTAGAAAATAATATTATGGTAAATAATTTTTATGAAATTATTTTGGAAAATACATATATATGATATAATTTCTAGGAAAATTATATTGTTATTATTTTGGAAGACAAAGTATAATTAATTTATAAAAAATATTTTGAAAAGAGATTTAATTAAAGTATGGTACCGAAATTATATTCGGATATACGTACGGTATAATATTTTCGGTAAAAGATGATAATAAAAGATATGTAACCGGGATGGGTTATTTCGCAGTTTTGGCATCATAGCATACCGATTATGTGCATTTATGTGTATATATTGTTTTGTTGTATAGGTTCGAATATCGGGCAGTTTCCCGAGGAGCCGGCTTGGGACCGGTCATTGTCTCCGGAGTTGAGTAATCGGCCAAGGTGAGGATAGATTTCCTTCAATATGTGTCTGTATTACTCGGTTATTGTGTTTGATGTTTGTTGCACTGTTGTTTGTTGCATTTGTTGTGATTGTTGTCGGGATGTTTATCCCAGTGTCCTGATTGTTTTTGGGATGTTTACCCGGGTATCTTGTTTGAGTTTTTGGATATTTAGCACTGTGTCTTTTGGTTTAAAGTATAATGGAATAAATAATAAAATGTGATAAGGATGTCGATCCTCGATTTTGGATGGGATGTCTATCTCGGTATTTTGGTTAGGGATGTTGATCCCTGTGATTTGGTTTTGAATGATGATAATATAATAGTCACGTGATAAGTAGTGGTACGACTCGATGGTTTAAGACTGTTTCGTGGTGGCCGTAACCTGGGTTCTTGTGATAAGCATGTCTATGCTTGGGATGTCTATCCCGTGATTATTTTTGGGATGTCTATCCCTGGGTTCGTATTTTTGGGATGTCGATCCCTGGGTTCTCTGGATTTGGTCTGGCACCCGGAATATGTTGATAACCAGGTCTGACCTCTAGCTTATCCGTGACGGGGCCCGGAAAGATAAAATTGGAAAATTGGATTTTGTTTTAGTCTTTTTGGTCTTGGACCGGTTTTGGGTCGGGTCTTTTGGTTTGGCTGTTGTGCTTGTTTTTGACTTGAGTAATTATAGTGTTGCATATTGATTGTCTATCCTTCGTCGGTGAGCACTTCGGACTCACCCCTCACCTGCGGGCTTTCATCCCGTATGATGGATTATTTGTGGTACAGGTTTGGTGCATTCCAGACAGGCCGCGACGATATCCCTTGGACAGGGCTCGGATCCATAGTTTGTATCAGTGTCGCATACAGTGTCTTGTGAGTTATTGAGTCTTCCGCTGTGCATTATTTATACTATTGTTGGGCCATTGGGCCAAATATGATGTTATCATTGTTTTTATTTCGGGCTGTTGAGCCCGAATTACTGTTGTATACACTGTATGCTACGCTTGGTTTGGTTGGGTCGCCACAGTTCCGGCACGTGTTTACTGTGTACGGTAAATACGGGTCGGGGCGTTTCAATGTTTGGGCGGGATGAATCACTTGGTCAAGGAGTGGTTGGATATTGTGATTCCGACTATGCAGGAGATTTGGATAAGCGAAGATCGACGACGGGCTATTTATTCACTTTAGTAAAAGCCCCTATTAGTTGGAAGTCCACTTTACAGTCAACGGTGGCTTTGTCTACAACCGAGGCAGAGTATATGGCTATTATAGAAGCTGTGAAGGAGGCAATTTGGCTTCGTGGATTGCTCAAAGACTTGGGGGTTGGTCAGAAACAACTTGTGGTATATTCTGACAGTCAGAGTGCTATTCATTTAGCGAAGAATCAAGTCTTTCATGCACGTACGAAGCACATTAATGTTCGTTATCATTTTGTAAGGGAAATTCTTGAAGAAGAAGAGATACTTCTCCAAAAGATTTTGATTACGGAGAACCCTGCAGATATGATGACCAAGGTGGTGACAAGGGCCAAGCTTAAGCATTGTTTAGACTTGGTCAATATCCTGCATATTTGAGTTGGCACCAGATGGCGCAAGTTTGAAGCACTGTTCTTTGTATGGTTGAGAAGATAGAGGTCTGGTGGGACTACAAAAACACCAAGGTGGAGATTGTTGAATAGTGATGTGGTGTTTTGTATCCCACATCTATTAGAAAGTGGGAGTGAGGGGTTGGAAAAGGCTGTAAATAAAACCCCTCACATTCCTTTAGAATCATCCCAAAATTTGAGTATATTGTATCCTAACAATTGTACTAACTCTTCTCCTATTAAAAGAGCAGTGCTCCGGAGACGTAGGCAAAATTGGCCGAACTCCGTTATCAATTTTTGAGTGTGTTCTTCTTTTATTATTTTGCCTTTATTTTCCGCATTTGTTTATTTGTTTAGTATTCAACATTGGCCGGCTAAGCCGCCTTATCTCTTTGTTGGCTGGCAAAGCCGCCTTGTTCTATTTGTTGGCCAGCGAAGCCGCCTTTGTCGGGTATAGGTTGTGAATTAAAATACTGTGAGTCCTGTCTAGGAGGCTGGGTTTTAAGTGAATCACTGTTTTTCCAGTCTTTCCTGGGGATTTATCTTGGAATGATAATTCTATCTAAGGAGATAGACTAGGTCATCTTTCCTGGGAATTATCGAATCAGTTCAATTCACTAGTTTGTTGTAATGGGGAATTTACCCGAGTTCCCCAACAAAACTTTGAAAATATCCATCTCCATCCCCAATCACCCTCAATATCTCACCATTTGGAGTTGAAATTAAACCCATGACTTCTGGATGAGATGGATGAGGTTCAAAAAAGATGTCATTACACTATAAGTGTTGCTATTTTTCTACTTTGTTTACCTGGTAAATATTAGTTTTTATCTTTTTTTTTCTTTGTTGGAAAAATGTTTAATTAGGAAGCCTGTAAATTAGTGAGACGAGTCGCATATGCGACTCAATAGAATAAGGGGTATGATAATATTAAAATCCTTTTCACTATTTATGGGTCAGGAATTTACATAAATTTAAAATATAAAGTATACTAATTCTTACTAGTATATTTTATAATTTAAACTTATCAAAAGTTAATTTGATTATAAGAACCTCAACTATCAACCATCAACTAAGGGGCTTTCTCTTCTCTCTCCCTCTTACTGAAAACCCTAGATCTACGTATTGGGGTTGCCGCCGACAGCTTTCTTTCCGGCTGTGAACCCCCCACCAAGTTTATTTTAACTAGTTTTTTCTATTCTATTTTAGTTGTGCTGGTTTAGTCCCGCTTTTGTGGGTTTATTTCTCGCAGTTATGAGCTTTTCTCATCTTTTTTGGGTGTTTAAAAATAAAACTATGGGAGCCAAAAGCGATGGAGGAAGATTCGACTTGAAGAACTGTTCTTTATCTACCGCAGAAACTTACCAACAAAGAGATATTTCAGCCCACTGATATACCTCACATTCACCTGTTCGTTTGGTGGTTGTTGCATGAACCATACATGACACGATGCTCGCGAGAGTAGTGTGCTTTTGTAAATCCTCATTTGAAGGATATAAATCTCGTTGTGTATCTAAGAAGAATTTTCATGTTTAATTTTTATTATGCTTTTGTTTATACGAATGAAGGATGCTTTTTTCAAAACAAAAAAAATCAACCATCAACTAAGTCAATCGCGATTAACAAAATTATAAGAAAATTATATACCCACTTATAAAATTAAGCCAATTTTATATTGTCAAGTGGTGCTATAATTGTGGTTAAAAAAAGTAATGCTATAATCTAGGCGAATTACATTGATTTGAGTGAGATAAAATTTTCATTTCCTATATTTTTGTGCGAACTCCTGTTTTAAAGCTAAAGCATTTTCCATATCTTTCGTTTTTTTTTAAAAAAAAAGCATTTTCCATATCTTTCGTTTTTTTTTAAAAGCATTTTCCATACCTTTATTTGAAATTAAGTTGGGAGTTCAACGTTTTTTCCTTGTTTCAAAGGAAGTTGCAATATTAATACAGATTTTTTAAAACAAAAAATCACAGTCGTAGCTTGTGTGCTCGTAGGATGATGGTCCAAGCTACACGCAGGGGTTTTCTTAGGAGGCAAGCCAGATACTAATCAAAGAATCATAAACAAGAAGGTGTTTTAATTTTAAAACCAAAAAAAAAAAAAGGAAGGTGTTCTATACGGTATACACTAACTAATATAGGATGGGTTCACTCTCAAATATAAGATGTATATCCTAGATGAGTAGATGACTCACTTACAATAATTAGATACACATCTAGAATTGTAGTAGATTATTAGGATAAAGCGAAAAAATGGAGGAGAAGAAAGGCGTTCTATTATTTAAGATTTTGTCAAAATTTAGCAATTAAAAAAATAAAAAAAAAACATGCGTGTACAAATTGTTCAACGGGAAACCCAGAAAAACACATGTACCCAGGCCAGAAGAAAACATTTTTTCCAACTCCGCAAACAGCAGCAGCAGGCAGAGGCGGGCAGCTATGCGAATGGACCCCACACTCCCAAAGCTAGAATTAGAACAAAATCAGTCAAACGTGGCATTCAATATTTCAATTTAGGTGCTCAACCTTCAAGCCAACCCACCACCCGCTTGCCTTTTCTTTTTCTTTTCCCCTTAAAAAGGCCTCTGCCTATTTTACTACTAACTCTAAAGCCACCCGTAACTGTTAAAAACCATTTTAAGTATTTGTAGTTTGCTTGTTCCTTCCCTCCCTCACTTCGTTATCATCGCCAACACCACCACCACCACCACCTCCGCCATGCAAGTCCTCCAATCCCCATCCCTCCGCCCCCTCACCCCTATCCGCAATGCACCCTCCGCCAAGCCCCAACCCAGGCGGGTCTCCCTGGTCACTGCTTCCTCTGCAGCTCCGGGGACCAACAACGTCACCGTCTCGGCCCCCAAGCGGGAGAAGGACCCCAAGAAGCGGGTGGTAATCACCGGGATGGGGCTGGTCTCCGTGTTCGGGAACGATGTGGATGCTTACTATGATAAATTGCTGGAAGGGGTGAGCGGGATCGGACCCATCGACCGGTTCGATGCCTCCAAGTTCCCCACCCGGTTCGGGGGCCAGATCCGGGGGTTTAACTCCGAGGGATACATCGATGGGAAGAATGATAGGCGCCTCGATGATTGCTTGAGGTATTGCATTGTTGCCGGTAAGAAGGCGCTTGAAGATGCGGATCTTGGTGGGGATAAGCTCTCTAAGGTGTGTTGTGGTTTTTGGCTTAGTTGATTAATTTTTTTAGTGGGTTTTGGGTTTTTATTGTGGTGGGGACTTGGCGGGGTTTTCTTTTTGGGGTTTTAGGATCTATTTTTAACCATTCTGTTCAGTGAAGTGACAAACAAGCTAGACATGCATGTCTATTTTGGTTCTTATAATTACCGGCTTTTATTTTTTTAGTATTAGGATGCTTTTGTCATCAGGAAAGTGGTTAACATGGAGGACAAATTATGGAAGAAGGGTCAGGGGGATATAAGTGAACTTTCACGGAAATGTTGGTATAATCTACTCTGTGTTTTTTTTGGAATTGGTTAAAATGCTGTACGAGTCAGTAAGATTTCCTTTTGTCGTGGCAATCTGATTGTATTGCTTGTGGTTTTGTTTCCTTGATATTGAAGAAATTCTACATGAAATTTTCCTTAGGTTCAAATTCCACTGGAAGCTTAGTGTTTGAAATTCGTGTTTCTGCAGATCAATAAGGAGCGAGCAGGTGTGCTTGTTGGGACTGGAATGGGAGGTCTCACTGTCTTTTCAGATGGCGTTCAGGCTCTTATTGAGAAAGGACACAGGAAAATAACCCCTTTCTTTATTCCTTATGCCATAACTAACATGGGTTCTGCTTTGCTTGCGATTGACCTGGGTTTGATGGGCCCAAATTACTCGATTTCAACCGCCTGTGCTACCTCCAATTATTGCCTCTACGCTGCTGCTAATCATATTCGCCGAGGTGAGGCTGATATGATGATTGCTGGTGGGACTGAAGCTGCCATCATTCCTATTGGTTTGGGAGGTTTTGTGGCTTGTAGAGCATTATCTCAGAGAAATGATGATCCAAAAACTGCTTCAAGGCCGTGGGACAAAGATCGAGATGGTTTTGTTATGGGTGAAGGTGCAGGGGTTTTGGTAAGCCTGTTTCTATTTATATGCTCTGTTATGCTAAAGTTTGGAATTTGATCTTTTACTCCTCGTCCATGATACAACTCTTTGGGTGTTGTTTCTGCACTTAGTAAATAATGGAATGGAGTTGCCATTTAATGGGCATAGATTGATGGTACTAGTTGGATGTAAAGGTTTCTTGAACGGATTTTCTGGCACAGGTAATGGAAAGCTTGGAGCATGCAATGATTCGAGGTGCACCAATTATTGCTGAGTATCTCGGAGGTGCTGTTAACTGTGATGCTTATCACATGACTGATCCAAGGTCTGATGGTCTTGGGGTCTCTTCTTGCATTGAGAGAAGTCTTGAAGATGCTGGTGTGTCCCCTGAAGAGGTACACCTCTTGTTACTTAAGACTGACCTTCTAATCATATCACACTTTTCTGTTGGAGTACTGTGGATACTATACTTGCTCTATGATTGTGTTTTATTTTCTTCAAGTAATTGTTTTCCTTCTTGACATATCACATATCTGTTCTATATCCTTCTTCTTCTTTATGTAGAGTGCATATGGGAGAACTTCTTTCTAATAAAAAATCTGTCACACACTTCTTTGTCGAAACTCCTTTTAAGGTATTATGAATTGGGAGTCCAGAGGAAGAGCAAGATGCATGTGTCTAATATTAACCAAGATTAGGTAAAACGTATGGATATAATTTCCAGTATAATGAGGTCCAGCATCTGCTATTTGCTTGCTTCTGTTTTGATGGAGATTGCCCCAAAGTGCAACCATTTATGTTTTCTAGTTTGCCATGTCACAGAAGTGTCATAGAAGGTACCCTTTAGTCCATCAGATCAAATTTCATACGCAATAGATGGGCAATCATGTGGTTGAAAAGCTGATTCCTTTTTATAGGCAAGCACGTGTGGAATCTCTCATTGGTGATTAGTAATAACAAATTTGCGTAAACTCCCTTAAGTCTCAATATTGAACAAGCTGGACCAATATTTATTTTATTACAGTCTAAAGTTTTCAACTTGTTCAATGTATAAACATTTTGATTAGAAACCGAATTGAGAAATAGATCTTCCCAGTCAGCAAAAAGAGCGAGATACCTGGTTCAGGATTGATCTCCGATCACGCCAATATTAATTCAGTTTTGTCCTCATTGTCAGCGTGGAAAGGGGGTTGCTCTAAATAGAATATAGGGAAGGGACATAGCATGCCCCCTCTGTACTTTCGTTAGTACCACTCGTGGTATGATTGTCTTCAGATGTTAACAATGAAGTGGTTTTGAAGAACAAAATCTCAACTTATTTGACAGTTCTTTTGTTGCTTGGAACAGAAATTACTCTTCAACTAAAATCATGAATATTTTGAAATGGTGAGTTGGTTAGTCATTCTGTTTAGCAAGGTACCATAGACTTAAGCGGGTGCGAGTTGGTTCTTTCAACAAATTTATCATAAGTTGATAAATTCAGTTCACTCTTGAATTCAGAACTACTGGACACAAAGAATCATCTGAAATTTGAATTTGTGTTATGTCATCCATTTTTAAGAGTTCTGTTTGGACTGGAAAACTTATGGCATGCTGAAAATGTGTTTACTTTCTCTGACGTCAAAACTTATTACAACCATTGTTTTTTCGAACTCTTAACAACTCGGTGATTTTAGGTTTCCTAAAAAAGCAACTTCTGATTTTAATGGTTATTATTGAATGTGGCTATAATTTTAGCTAATGTAACTAGTATGTTGACTTTTCAGGTTAACTACATAAATGCACATGCAACTTCTACTCTTGCGGGTGACCTTGCTGAGATAAACGCTATAAAGAAGGTATTCAAGTCTACTGCAGGGATCAAAATCAATGCAACCAAGGTAGTGACTCTATCTCTCTTTCTCTCTGCTTGCACTTCGCTTGTCCATGCCTTTTCCATCTTCTTATTATATCCTGAGATGTTGATCTCTGCCATTGTGAGACTGATGATTTTGCTTATCCCCGTCATTTTGTCTCAGTCTATGATAGGGCATTGTCTTGGTGCTGCTGGAGGTCTGGAAGCAATTGCCTCTGTGAAGGCCATAACCACTGGATGGTTGCATCCCACTATTAATCAATTTGTATGTGTTCATTCTATGAATTAGTGGTTCTTGGCCCATTTCTCTAAAACGAGCTCCACCGTTTCGCAAATCTGTTTATTTTCATTTTTTGCTCTTAGCAGCATCTGACATTTTCTTGTCCGTGACTGCAGAATCCAGAGCCTTCTGTTGACTTCGACACAGTCCCCAACAAAAAGCAACAGCATGAAGTTAACGTTGGTAAGATTGCTAAACTTTCTGCTGGATATTTGCGTTTTGGGTTAGCTTAGAATCTAAAATAATGGACTTGAACTATATTTTTCAGCGATCTCAAACTCCTTTGGATTTGGTGGACACAACTCCGTTGTGGCTTTTTCTGCCTTTAAACCCTGAGCATCCAGCTTGCTACATCTCTGTGTGTGTTCAAGACCAACGAGTATTGAGCTTCCCTGTATTTCTCGTCGGAGACCAGTCTTTGCGTAATTTGTCAGTCATTGAGGCTCCTCCAAACTTCTTAAGTGAGCTACCACCGCATTTTCATCACTGCCATCCAAGTGTAGACTGTAGTCTTTCTCTTGAGTCTGTCTGTAACTGTAGCTGTGAACAGTGTAATAATAATTTTTGTCTTCAATTGAACTGTAGATTAAGGCCCATCAATCTTGTTCCTATCTTTTACTTTTGACTTTGAACTCTTTAAATCTATGAGGTTAGCGGGGCCTGTAATTTTGTCTCAGTTTTTGGTCGCCCATATATTTTTTTTATATAATTTCTGAGGGAGGAATGTGTACTTCTGTTTTGTTGTCTCTGGTGCGATATTGGAACTATTGCGGTGCATGTAACCAAAAAAACAAAGTCTAATATTATGTGCTTAACCTGATATTTGCTTTGAATATTTGCCACTAATTATACAATATATCTAAAACAAAGTCTAATATTATGTGCTTAACCTGATATTTGCTTAGAATATTTGCCACTAATTATACAATATATCTATATCTAAAACAAAGCATTCACTAAGTCAATTTACAAATTTGCATTTTAGTTTAGTGTTTTACCATGCTAGGGATGGCAAAAATCCCCACGGGCGCGGGGATCCGCGGGGATGGGGATGGGGACGATTATTGACCCGCGGGGATGGGGATGGGGGGAATTTTCAACCCGAGACTAATTTGGGGATGGGGACGGGGATCATGGCACCCGCCCCGCGGAGACCCGCAAAAATATAAAATGA
Organism: Turnera subulata; assembly: GCA_028386065.3. Lineage (NCBI taxonomy): Eukaryota > Viridiplantae > Streptophyta > Magnoliopsida > Malpighiales > Passifloraceae > Turnera > Turnera subulata. Next base: position 23,409 of record JAKUCV010001847.1, read on the forward strand.
CAATTTTACCCTCCTAATAAGGACTTTGTTATGCTAAGGGACCAGGTCTGCAAAGAGTAAGAAGATGCTTCAAGATATTAATTTAGTCTGACCCTATATTTTTGTCTTTTGTAAACATGATGCTAAATTTAGTGCTCATCCATGGCTAGATTAGGCCCATTTTTTGCCAGGGCTTAACTTGTTTAGTAGCTCCCCTAAATGTAATTAATAGCCTCTTGATGGCTGCTGCGATAGTTCTCAGCATGTATATTTTGTCTTTTGTACTCTACATATAACAATATATTGTTATTTCCAGGTTGTTGACAAAAGGATGGCAACATTAGCATTAATTATATATATTCTGTAATGGCTTAGAAAAAATAATAATTTGATCCGTGGGGATCTGCGGGGATCCGTGGGGATTGCGGATGGTGGGGATGGGGACTAAATTTGCCCCGCCGCGGGGAATGGGGATGGGGATGGGGGGAGTTTTTGATCGCGGGGATGGGGCGGGGATTCCTCTACCCGCACATTCCCCGCCCCGTTGCCATCCCTAAGTCCATGCATAATCTTTTTCATTAAAATAAAAAAATTTCATTCATATATTTTGAAATAAACATTTGATTTTTTTTTTTGAGAACTAAACATTTGGAAATTTTATCTAGTTTTACTTTGCTCCTTTAGTGACCTTAAGTTAATCTTCTTAATAGGCATATTATTTTTAACATAAACATTAATTTTTCTGTATATTATGGATAAGTATTTGATAAAATTTTCTTTTAATGAATAAATTATTAAATTAATTGTTACTTATCTTTAATATTATAATTAATATGAAGAATCTTGGTTGTACTATATGAATTATTTTTTTTACAAATAATGAAAATTTTTCTTAAATTTATTTTTTTCTCTTATATCATTTTTTATGAGGAAATATATTGTTTAATTTCTAAAATTAAATACTTTTATGTAAGGAAACTACATTGCTCGTATTTAAATCGATAAATCTTTATCTAATTTAGCATGCACCCTTTACCTTTTTTCCTTTTTCATTAAATTCTTATGAATATATGATTATACATATATTTTGTTTATTGTATCTTATCACAAAAACCTATGTGTGGATACTAATTAAATTTTATCAAATTTATAACATGTATCAACCAACATTGTAGTTGTTTTATGAATGATAATGAAACGCCCCGACCAGTATTTACCGTACGCAGTAAACACGTGCCGGAACTGTGACGACCCAACCAAACCAAGCCCAGCATACAGTGTATACAACAGAAACTCGGGCTCAACAGCCCAAAAATAAAAACATCAGTAACCACATAACCGGCCCAATGGCCCAACAATAGCGATATAATACACAGCGGAAGACTTAATAACTCACAAAGACACTGTATGCGACACTGATGCAAACTATGGATCCAAGTCCTGTCCAAGGGATAACGCCGCAGCCTGTCTGGAATGCACCAAACCTGTATCACAAATAATCCATCCTACGGGATGAAAGCCCGCAGGTGAGGGGTGAGTCCGAAGTGCTCACCGACGAAGGATAGACAATCAATATGCAACACTATAATTACTCAAGGTCAAACACAGGCTAAACAACTAAACACACCAAAACAAAGACTCGACCCAAAACCGGTCCAAGACCAAAAAGACTCAAATAAAAATTCAGTTTCCAATTTTATCTTTCCGGGCCCCGTCACGGATAAGCTAGAGGTCAGACCTGGTTATCAACACATTTCGGGTGCCAGACCAAATCCAAGAGAAGCCAGGGATCGACATCCCAAAAATACGAACCCAGGGATAGACATCCCAAGCATAGACATGCTTATCACAAGTAACCCAGGTCATGGCCACCACAAAACAGTCTTAAACCATCGAGTCGTACCACTACTTATCACGTGACAATTATATTATCGTCATCCAAACCAAATCACAGGAATCAACATCCCTAACCAAAATACCGGGATAGACATCCCAAACCAAACCAAGGATCGACATCCTTATCACAATTCATTAATTAATCCATTATATGTTGTACCAAAAAGACTTAAGATCAACATCCAAATACCAACCAAGATACTGGGATAAACATCCCGACAACAATCAAGACAATGGGATAAACATCCCGAATCAAACCACATCAAATGCAACAACCAACAGTGCAATAATCACCAAACACAATAACCGAGTAATACAGGCACATATTGAAGGAAATCCATCCTCACCTTGGCCGATTACTCAACTCCGAAGACAATGTCTGGTCCGAAGCTGGCTCCTAGGGAAACTGCCCGATATCCGAACCTATACAACAAAACAATATATACACATAAATGCACATAATCGGTATGCTATGATGCCAAAACTGCGAAATAACCCATCCCGGTTCATATCCTTTATTATCATCTTTTACCGAAAATATTATACCATACGTATATCCGAATATAATTTCGGTACCATACTTTGATTAAAACTCTTTTCAAAATATTTTCATAAAATAATTATAATTCTTCCAAAATATAATCACCAAAATTTCCCAGAAAAATAATAACGTATTTATAATTTCCAGAAAATTTATTTAGTATTTATCTTTTTCTAAATATATATAATAATATTTTCCACCACAATATATAATTATCTTTAATTTTCAAAGTACATATATATATATATATATTTTCACAACCATATTTTTCCAGGGAAAATAATATATATATTAAATTTCCAGAAAATATTTTCATGGTATATATATATTTTTTCTAATTAATAATAGTTTCCAAAACATATCTTAATTATTTATCAAATTATATATATTTATATTTTCCCAAAATACCAGAATTAATTTGATCATAATTTTCTGAAAATGAATATATATTTTTTTCTAAAATTAAATACCAGGAAATAAATATATATATATATATATATATTTTTAATTAAAAACTGAAACTGGTCGCAACCCGGATCCAGACCCAGGCGTGACCCGCACAACACAGGCGGGTCACCCGACCTTACCAGCGGGTACAGAGGCGGCGGCGCGACGACAGGCGCGGGGAAGGAAGGGCGAGCATAGCAGGGCGTGTGGCGGATGAAGGCGACGTGAAGGAGGCCGGAAGCTGGGCGCGGCGTCGCGGCGGCTGAGCAGGAACGCGGAAGAAGCAGATCTGCCGGGTCTGCTCGCGGGTCGACGGCGCGTTGCGGCGTTTCGGTGGACGGAATGCGACGGAGGCAGCGGGGCTGAGCTCGCGACGGCACGGCGAGCGTGCTGCTGGGGTCGGTGTCGTGCACGGCTGACCGGAGCTCTTCGAGGTGAACAGTAACCGGAAGGGTGACGCACTGTTCATCTCTTCCGAGTTTTCTGTTTTTTTTTTCTATTTCTTTCTTTTTTTCCCTATTTTCTGTTTTGTTATTATTTTTTTTCTTTCTTCTTCTCTTTTTTTTTTCTGATTTTCTCTTTTTTTTTATTTTCTTTCTCTTTTTTCTTTTTTTTTTCCTTTCCTTTTTCTCTCTTTTTTTTTCTCCTCTTTCTTTTCTCTCTTTTTCTCTTCTTCCCCTTCTCCTGCTTTCTTCTTCTTTTTATAGACGTAAAAATACTGTTACACCTGTGACGATCAATAATGCAGCTTGTCTGCATTATGGAGCGAGTCCGGTCCGGACCAGAAAATAACTGATACCCCCTTAGTTATTTTTCGGTGTGATTTTCCAAAGGATTTCGGGACCCGAAAAATACCAACTTAGGTCCGAAAAATCCAGGGAAAAATCACGAGCGCGGGAAAACCCTCGGTTACGAAAAACGACGCCCGATTTACCTTGAATTAATTACCCAAGATTAATTCAACGGTAAATCATGGTAAAAAGACTTTTACAGTCCCGGTAAAAATCTAAATTTTTACCCGGACTGTTACAGATAACCATTAATAATAATTTTTTTGATATAATAAAAATATAAAACACATTACATGTTTGGTTTGTTTAAGATGGTAGGTTTTGTAAAATAATTATTTTCATAAAAAAAATATATTCTTCATAAAATTCTATAAAGTTACTAGTGAAGACTATAATCTATTTTTTTGGGATTACTATTATCTTTTCTTTTGGTCTCAAATTTATTTTTGTTTTATCAAAATCTGTACCCCATGATTATATAGATTCAAGGAAGCAATGGTTTCAGAGGGTCAATTTTGCCATATCTGCTATATCTCTTCTTCTAGATAAGCTCGACCTCAATGGATTGGATTCTAGTATTGTGGGATTGGGAAATGAAGATGATAAGGAAAATAGGAGCAAAATTCAATCATCTGATCCATGGAATCCTTCCCCTACTGTTGGGTCTATTTAGATGGTAGAGGTAGCAACAGGTATCTTGGAATATGTTAACAATTATTTTCTTACATTAAAATTTGTAAACATGCATTTTTTTTTTATACAAATGCATCCGACAATTTTGAGGTAAAAAGTTACTTTACCAATTTGTATTTTGCTCACCCACTTTCACTTTCAGAGTTGGGGTTATGGTTAAACGATGCAATATCAAATTATTCCCAATAATTATCTCAAAATTCTTCATTTAAAAAAGAAATAATTATCTCAAAATTTAGTAATTTAAAATAAAATTTTATACCAGCGAAGGAATGTTTTACGGTTGTCCTCGTCGTGCCAATTGGGCTTCGTGTACACACCGATCCTGGCCCATCTGGCCCATGATTAAGCCCATTTAATAATGATCTAGGAACAGAAATGGGATGGCCTGCCATTTTGGCGCCAAGAGGGGAAGCACACCCCACCTTTCCCGCCTAAAACGAGAAAGAAAAAGGGGGAAAAACCACTACACCCCTCAAATCTCCCCCGCCAAAAAAAAAAAAAAAAAAACTCTCCGTACCCAAATAGCACAGAAACACACCCAATTTTGCCCTAAGTTCCCCATTTCGCTTCTGCTGGGTATCATATCACACTTACAGTTTACAGCGAAAAGAAGAAAAAACACCGCACCCAAGGGAGCAGCAGCAGGATAGAAATTAGAGGGTTGAAATCAAAGGCAGGAAGGGAAGGTTTTGGGGTAGAGTAGAGATGGAAGACAGGAGCAGCCACAAGAGAGCATTCCTGGAGTTCCTGGACCAGAACATTTACAGGGACGAGATCAAGTCCATGATCAACCACAAGCGCCGCCGCCTCATCGTCAACATCTCCGATCTCCACTCTTTCCAGGACTTGGGCCCTAGGTTTTCCTTCCCCTCTTTTCTCTTCCTCTTCGAATAGAAATCCCCTTTTCTCTCTTTCTTTCTTGTTTTAATTCAAAATTGGTGTGGTTTGAATGTGTAGGATACTGAGGAGTCCAGGGGAGTACATGCAAGCCTTCTGCGATGCGGCCACCGACATGGCCCGCAGCATTGACCAGAAGTTCTTGAAGGAAGGAGAAGGAGTCCTTATTGGCTTTGAAGGCCCTTTTGTTTCTCGCCGCGTCACCCCCCGTGACCTCCTCTCTCAGTTCATTGGCTCCATGGTCTGCGTCCATGGCATCGTCACTAAATGTACACACCCTCTTCCCCCATTTTACCACCTATTTCCCTTCCCTCCTCCACCCCCCCCAATTTGCTATTTTTAAATGCCTATTGCATCATTGATTCGTTTGGGGGTGGGTTTATTTATGCAAGATGCTGACTAGCAACCCCTTGTATGGTTTTCGGTTTTTCTGGAAAGTTTAAGAGTCATCCTCGGTGTTTATTGCTTTGATTTGTGTAGGTTCTCTTGTGAGGCCAAAAGTTGTGAAAAGTGTTCACTTCTGTCCTGAAACTAGCAACTTCACTATTCGTGAATATCGAGACATTACGTCTAATTCGGGCTTGCCCACTGGGTCTGTGTATCCTACCAGGGTAAGACCCCAAGTACTAAAGCTTTTTAATGTTTCATAAGAAGTATCACGTGAGTGGAGTTTGTTCATGAGAAACAATGCTGTTTCAGGATGAACAGGGTAACCTCTTGGTGACCGAGTATGGATTATGCACGTACAAAGATCATCAAACCTTGTCAATGCAAGAAGTGCCAGAGAATTCTGCTCCAGGTCAGCTCCCTCGAACTGTGGATGTCATCCTTGAGGATGACCTGGTTGATTCCTGTAAGCCTGGAGATCGTGTGGCTATTTTTGGGATATATAAAGCTCTTCCTGGAAAGAGCAAGGGTAGCGTGAATGGAGTCTTCAGGTAGCTCCCATCGCTGAATCACATGCATTATGATAAATGTTTTCTTTGTGATGACCTGTTTGAAGGTTAAGAAATGCTCTTGATCTTTCAGGACCGTTCTTGTAGCTAATAATGTGTCCCTTCTCAACAAAGAGGCAAATGCGCCGATTTACAGTCCTGAGGACTTGAAGAACATTAAAAAAATAGCTGAAAGAGATGATACATATGACCTCCTGGGCAATTCACTTGCACCTTCAATATATGGTCATTCATGGATAAAAAAGGCTGTGATTTTGCTGATGCTCAGTGGAGTGGAGAAGAACTTAAAGAATGGAACTCACTTACGAGGGTGAGTTGCTGCTGCTATATTAATGGTCAATACTGTATGTGCCATTGCAATTGGTGACAAGGCTTCTTATTCCTTCCTGTTTCCTTTTACTCGGCGTCAGCTTCATAAGTCCCTTTTCTGATATTATAATGTTACTAATCAAGTGTCATCTTGTTTTCAGTGACATTAACATGATGATGGTCGGTGATCCATCAGTTGCCAAGTCTCAGCTTCTAAGGGCAATCATGAATATTGCTCCATTAGCCATATCAACCACTGGTCGAGGCTCTTCTGGTGTGGGATTGACAGCTGCTGTTACTTCTGATCAAGAAACAGGTACTTAAATGGGCTGTTGTGTCTTATCATCCCTTATGAATTTTCTTTCCTAGAGAAACTTGATATGATCAATAATTGTTGTCAGGAGAAAGAAGGCTAGAAGCTGGAGCCATGGTCCTCGCAGACAGAGGTGTTGTCTGTATTGATGAGTTTGACAAGATGAATGATCAGGATCGTGTTGCTATACATGAAGTTATGGAGCAGCAGACAGTTACCATCGCTAAAGCTGGTATTCATGCATCGCTGAATGCTCGGTGTAGTGTGGTAGCTGCTGCAAATCCCATATATGGAACTGTAAGTTGTACATTTTCTGTGTGTTCAAACATCTTGACCTTCTGCTGGTCTCGTGTTGCATATCAGTATCCTGACTACTCGCAACCTTTTTTGGTTACTGACATTGTTGTGCAGTATGACCGTTCTTTGACACCTACGAAGAACATTGGGCTTCCAGATTCGTTGCTTTCTCGTTTTGACTTGCTTTTTATAGTGTTGGATCAAATGGATCCTGATATTGACCGACAAATTTCAGACCATGTCTTGCGGATGCACCGTTACAGGCCAGCAATAGAAGGAGGTAAGTGTGACATAATTTGTTTGCTTTAAATGAAAACTGCTCGTAGCTGCTCAACTGAAGAAGCTTAAAATTTGTAGGCGAGGCAACAACTGACGGACGCTCGATGTACGAACGAGAAGATGAAACTGATACCGACTCTTCTGTCTTTGTCAAGTATAATCGAATGCTTCATGGAAAGAAAACTGATAGAGGGCGAAAGCGTGATACACTAACGATCAAGTTTCTCAAAAAGTATATCCATTACGCAAAGCACAGGATTCAGCCTGAGTTAACTGATGAGGTCTACTCTTGCAACTTCTTACTTTTAGATTCTTAATTTTCTGTACCTAACATGAACTTTACCAGTGCCACATACATCTTCGTGTGGGACCTTAATACACATGGCGTTGTTTCACAGGCATCTGAACATATTGCCACTGCTTATGCTGAGCTCAGAAGCTCCAGTTCAACTGCAAAGGTTAGTCTTGCATCCAGGTACTGCAATATTGTTGATTGGGATAGTGAAGATCATAATCTTATACAATGTTTGGTATCTTTAGACTGGAGGAACACTTCCAATTACTGCCAGGACCTTAGAAACCATGATACGTCTCTCTACTGCTCATGCCAAGTTGAAATTGAGCAGAAAGGTACTTGACATATTCCACTTTCAAATTCGCTGTCTCTTTTAAATCTAATGTTTTCGAGATTTGTGTTCAACACTACTTGCTCCTTAACTGGTACCATTTAGGTCACAGTAGATGCAATCAGTGCTTATGATATACATTGTTTCCCTATATCTTTTAATGCTTGATTTGTTTGTCTTGACAGGTTTCCAAGTCTGATGTTGAAGCCGCATTAAAAGTGTTAAATTTTGCAATATACCATAAAGAATTAACTGACATGGAGGAGCGTGAGCATGAGAGAGAGAGAGAAGTGGAAAGGCAACGTGGAAGTGGCCATCGTTCCAACAGGGGCAACAGAGACAACAGTGCAGCTGCTGAAGGGTGAGTAAACATTGTATGGCTTTTCTATGGGCAAAAGAAAATTCTCTCTCATACTTGAATGAAAATCATTGTTTTCACTGTGGTTTTTGTTTCCTTGAAGAAATTCTTGCACCAACATTGTTGATATTCATGTGGTTAACTTGCAATTAACATGATTGCTAATTATCTAATGATTCTTGTCTAGCTGATAGTTGACAGCATTGAAGTCAACTGTGGCTAACTTTAGAAACTTTCGGTGTTGAAAAAAATGGGACGAACCTGGACCTGGGCCAGGGGATTCTAAAATGACCTCGACATGATATGATACTGAATACTTTGACCTTTTCATCTTTTCATATTACAATGCGGAATCGCCAATGGAAATGCTGGCTGACCTCGTCAACATTAGTGAATTTGCTTTTTCATTTTCGAAATTTGCACTTAGTAGTTCATCCTGTTTTTTCTTTTTGATAGTCCAAGTACAGATGCCATGGATGTGGACGAGCCTCCAGCAGAGCAGGACACTGCTGAATTATCCCCACAAAGGTTTGACACGGAACAATATCTCTTTATTACTGTGTATAGTTTACGACTTTTTGCTTATGTTATCCATGCCGGAATGCAGGATTGAAGCATTTAATTCAGCTTTTCTTGCGCATATGCGCTACTTGGATAGCATAACCATTGATGATCTGGAGAAGGTTGTCAACACGGGAGATGCCAACTTTTCGAGGGATGAGATAATGCTCCTATTACAGGTAAGGCTGGTCTTTTGCTATTCGTTGAAAGGGTTTGCGAGATTTCTGTTCAGATTGCCCAAGAATGATGGCCTTTCTATCATTCTTTAGACTTTACAATCTAGCATTAGATGGAAGAAATAGTATCCTCATGTTCTCTCCACCTGTTAATTGCAATTTTCCAGAAAATGCATGATGAGAACAAAGTAATGATTGCTGGAGGGAAGGTTCATATGGTGATATCCTGAAGTGTAAGAGCACCCTCTATACTGAATTTCAGGCAGTGGGCACATGTGGGGGCAAGACTTGGGTTGCATCATTCTAAAGTTCAAACGCGTTTTTTTTTTTGCTTTGATCAAAGAGAAACTCAAGTTCAAACGCGTTGATACTGAATTCCTATTGTAATGCGTGATTGTAGCCACCCCTAGTTTATGTAACTTAAATTGTAGGCAGTGATTAATTAGGATGTTTAAACAAATCAGGCAGAAGACAAAAAATTAGCTTCCTATGTTGTAGATTTCTGGTGGCCGTGTGTAGTACAATTTGTCGTTGCTATAGTTTGTATGGGCATTGCACGGCCGTTTCGCTCTGTGCGTCATGTGCAACTGTAGCCCACGCATCGTCGTGCAACCGGGCCAACGTTTTTTTTCTTTTCTGAGAATCAAATCAAAGTTCATTTGTTCAAGAGTGCCCTGTTTAAAGAGAGAACAACCAACATTGTCTCCACTCTCCAATCACCACTCCAATGCCAGCGCCTCCCTACCGTATTTGTCACCAAGGCAGCTTTATTGCGCTCTATTCGTGGGCCGAACCACAGAAGAATACGAATAATTTAGAAACATAAGAAATTTTATGCTTTGAAAAAAAAAAAGAGTGGAAACATTAGGAACAAAAAATGGAGAAAAATGGTTGTGCCACGTCTACTAGCTTAAAGGGTAAGACCGTAGAGGAGAAAGAAATATCAGCGGCGGGGATGGTCGAAACGTAATTTCACATAAGTAAACTTATGGCCACTCCTTCGCTACTTAGAAGCTCCTTCCTGCTCCCGACACTACACACCCGCAGTCCACTCTCTTCCTTTTCCTTCTCCTACAAGTCCATTGCCTTCAATTCCACCAAGGTAACCCCCATACTTCTTCTCTTCTGGTAATAATTTTGGAATGAAAAAAAAAAAAAAACAACTGCGAAGAGACACTTGGAAAAAAATTCTCTTTTATTTGGTAGGCATTCTTGAAGGTTCTCTGTAGTAGATTGCACCGATTGATATAATACAATTAAAATGTTATGTTTCGTGTGTGTCCTATAGATGGCAGCAAGTGCAAGTGAGATTACTGAGAGCACCGAGGACAGGGTGGAGGTGAAGAAGAAAATTTTTGTGGCTGGAGCAACGGGCAGTACTGGTAAGAGGATTGTGGAGCAGTTGTTGGCAAAGGGTTTTAAGGTCAAGGCTGGGGTTAGAGATGTAGACAAGGCTAAAACCACTCTTTCCCAAGACAACCCATCTCTTCAGATTGTGAGTACTTTGATCTCTTGAGGGTGTAAACATGTTCCAGAGACTAAAACCTGAATTGGGTTTCTGCTGGTTCTTGAAATTGTGTGGAGATTTTTTTGCTTTCTGGAGGAGGGTTTTCTCAAGTGATGTCCTTTTTTGTTGTCTTTGATTGCAGGTGAAAGCGGATGTGACTGAGGGGGCTGATAAGCTAGCAGAAGCTATTGGGGATGATTCTGAGGCTGTAATTTGCGCCACTGGATTTAGGCCTGGTTTTAACTTGTTTGCGCCGTGGAAGGTCAGTTGGCTTCACATTAGCGTAGCTTATATCACCCTTCTCATTTTTGCTTCCTGTGATATAGCTAGTGCCGTTCTTGAAGTTCCCGTGTGCTTGTGGCATTAACTGAATCTTCGCCTTGTTTGCAATGCCAAACTATTTTCATTTGTGATGTGAATGGGATGCGTAGCTATTCAGTCTGATTACTATGCTAATATGGGACTATTCCCATTTTTTATCTGGGTGGAATCCAAATATGGTTATCAGTTACATTCATCTCTTCTCACTTGGGAAAACACAGATGTTGCTTTTTAATCCTGAAGCATGTATTTTTGGAATGCTATCTAAGTGTTATGATGCGTAACAAAGTGGACGCTTAGCTAAAGTCAATCCCTTTCGCTTGAAATATATTTAATGTGGATAATTTAGTTGCAAACAGCATTTGTCAACCATATTTCTGTCACATTCCGTACATAGTAATCATCTGATTTAAACTTACAACCTTCAAATTAGAGAAGCATTGGGAATTCCTAGTGGTGAGTGTTAATTATGTAGTACTAGAAGTTCGCCACTGTGATCCAGAACTTAATGATGCATATTGTCATTGGATTACTAGGTGATAGCTTTAGTCTTGCAAGGACAACAATTTTCCCATGCCTGAATTTGATAGTCTTACTAAGGTTACTATCGCAGGTGGATAACTTTGGCACCGTAAACCTTGTCAATGCCTGCCGTAAACGTGGCCTGAAGAGATTCATACTTATCAGCTCAATTTTAGTTAATGGTGCTGCAATGGGGCAGATACTTAATCCGGCTTATATTTTTCTCAATGTTTTTGGACTGACTTTGGTTGCGAAGCTTCAAGCAGAGCAGTATATCCGGAAATCTGGTATAAACTACACGATCATTAGACCTGGTGGTTTGAGAAATGATCCTCCAACAGGAAATTTGGTTATGGAGCCAGAGGTAATGCTTTTGATCTAAAACCTTTCTGTGTCTCTCTTTTCTTTGGTGAGAAAGTCATTGATTCCTTCCCTTATTTGGCAGGATACTTTGTACGAAGGTTCTATATCCAGAGATCTGGTTGCAGAAGTTGCCGTAGAGGCACTAGTTCTTCCAGAGTCGTCATACAAAGTTGTTGAAATTGTCTCCCGACCGGATGCTCCGAAGCGTACATACGAGGATCTTTTTGGTTCCATTAAGCCACGATAGTTTTAAGACATTTTAATTCTGTATTTTGTTATTACTGGCTCCTCGAGAAACTTTTTGTTATCGATTATCTGTCTGCTCTGCTATCTTGTGATAATCTCTGTACTTAGTGCCGGAGTTGGTAATGTGAATTCTTATGGTTGCTCAGGTAGTAATAGTATCATGGTATTTTTGGTTGTATTGACTTTGCATGATAATTGGGGAATTTTGCAGCTGTTAGCCTTGCTGGGGAAATATGTTCCATAACTCATTAAATCAATTTGGAGATTTGAGTTTATGGAAGCCTTAGACCGTAGAGGCCCTGCCATTCTGCCTGGTAAAAAGAAAATGCATTTCGTCTGGTGAAGAATTCTGGAGAATCTCTGCACCAGATTGTTTCAAACGATTTTGCTAGAGAACTTGGCGGAGATGTGAATGATTAATCGCAACACATCCAGGATAATTTCCAAGGATGATGACTTGTATCGCAGCGAAAGAACTAGACAAAACATGTGATGGTATTGGGTATAGTTCTGTTCAGAGTAAGCTGTCTGGCACTGATATTAGCAAGAGCCAGAGAAACCACTGGCTTTGGTCGAGCTGCTATAATATATATTCAGAGAGATGATTGATTTCAGAGTTTAGCTGCAATGAGGAACCGAGCTGCTTACCTCTTGAACCAATCTATGTTAGGAGAGTACTTTTTATCTTGTTGCACAACAAGATTCAAGTATGAATACGGTCATCAGAGGATGGCAGAACATGTAAGGGAAAATCATTAAAAGAATTGCATGCTTAGACTTGAAGAAAGAATAATAACTGACATAATCATTCAATAAACAAGAAGTTTTCCACTCATACAAAAAGCTGAACCATCCGGAAAATAAAGGAATGAGACATCATAAACAAATATGTTTCCATTAGATAATTGCCAAAGAAAATGAATTGACCCTAAATCTAGAAAAACCAAGCAGCAAGAGAGGCCATGACTGCAAATGCAGCTGGAACACCGAGTGCCACACCACCACTCTGCATGGGAGCAGGAGCTGATGCCCCCAAATCTTCTACTGCAACCGAGGTTCCAAACACAGCAAAAGCCAGAAGAACCATGATGTAGATGGTGAAAGCCATGCTCATCTTAGTACCCTCCATCTTCTCACCAACTCTAGCTATAGAAAGGCTAACCTCCAAGTAGTTAAGAAGCGACTCGCCAAAGAATATTAATTGCAGAAGTTGGATTATGCTCTATTGTACGAGTAAAGGATAGAGTTGCCAGTGGTTTTTATAGGGAGAGCTTGAGGATATGATTAAGGAATCTTCCAGCTAAGTAATCTTGGTTTAACCACTAACAATATCATTTAGAGCTTCGGTGCTGTCAGTGCAATCATCTTTCTCACGCCAATAAACTCTATAACAGCCTGGACTTACTAATTAACCAAGCAACTGGCGCCACTTTGAGTAATCTTCTTAGCAATTATGAAATGTCTCAAAAATCAAAATGCCTCTCTTTCTTTTCAAAAATTTTAAACTTAAAAGAGCTGTTAAGCGCCCTCAGATCAAATTACGATATAAACACTTCACTAAAAGAAAGATATGAAATATGAGGAATACTGTGGTCAAGGCATTTGGAGGAGTTGAAAAATCTAGGAGGGTAAACAGAGAGCTGGGTATTTGGCATTTGATACTGTCAAATGTCAATCAAAGGACCTTATATCTAGCTTTTTAATCTGCTAGATTTCCTTCAATTAAGGCCACTAATTAACATTATAACATCATATCATACGCTATCTCGTTATGACATTTTTCTTTTCGTCCCCCATGTGTGCAGCCTAGCAAAGGTTCTTAAACATGTAGGAATCTGTTAGCTCCAACTAAATAATTTAAAGAATTGTAGTCAAAATTCATTGTGATTCTATTATCCAGGAAAATAAAATCTAGCTAGCTTGCTTCAAATTTTAACCTCTTATTCTTTTTTTTTTTAATGTTTTAGCCATAACCAATTAAGGGAGATTTTTTTTTTCTTGTTACTAGAGAGATGCCCATGGAACGAATTAGCGGATAATTGTTTTGGGAACGACATATTACAACATAGCTCTTGTTGACACCAAGAAACATAATTTCAAGCGTTTCTTTCTGTCATTATAGTTATTGAGAGCAATGGGGCCAACCCAGAAACAAAGAAAGCTATAAAATTTGGTACAGGCGCTAAGTTTGGTTGCTTAGCTAGCTGGCCAATTTCCATGTATTTGTCTCCATGTGACACCAAAGCGAAATCAATCAAATGCTCATCACATGACCATGTGGGATGCACTCTCTTTATTCAGGTCTGCAGTGTAGACGTTCGAAAAAAAAATTCAGGCCTCTATCATAGAAGGAAAAATAGTTTGGGCGGCCTCTTATTGGATGCGTCAATATTTACCATTTCGATTATTTGAGTATCGACATAATATAAGAAGCAAACTAACAAGAGTATGACACTACAAGGCACGAACACATGCATATATAAAAAATGCAACAAATAAAAGCTTACAAGACTGTGAGGTCTTCAACATCTTAACAAAAAGCCTTTGCAAGTTGAAGTGTTAACACTCCAGCTGGGCATGCATACATGGGGTACACGAGCCGAGTTGGAGCATAGACAAATGAAGCTTGATTAGTTAGTTGTCTATGTCAGTGTCGAGTGTATAGTTAAATAGCTCGAGCTTAAGTTACCTATTCCGTAAAGGTTAAAAAGTTTTTTATTTCCCTCTAGTTTACCGATTTCATATTTGTTGTCCCTTTGCGTTTATTTTTACTCATGTTGTCCCTCAACCCACAATTTACCGGGTTATATTGTCCGTTTTACGGCCTTTAGCCAGTGGATGATTATGGTGTCAACACTTGTCTCTCGGGCCGCACCATTCCCTTTTTTAAATTATTTCCCAAATCCTCTTAATTTGAAAAAACCCATTTTGAATTAAGAAAAGATTGCCCCTTTTTATTAATATGCTAATAGAGTTTTATTATTGCAAATAAAGTAAAACACACAGTGTATCATTCACCGAGGAGATGTCTGGATAATGTACAACTTTGCTGTAGGATTAATACAAAGAGAAAGAGAGATCAAACAAGATTGAGCACGGCAAACAGGCTAACAAATCCCGGTTAGCAATCTATCAAAAAATTGGTTACCAATCTACCCAAAACTCCCATTCTCACATACCTCGCAAAAATACAATAAATCTTCCATTAATCTCCAAATTCCCAGTTCCACATCCTAACCTAAAACCCAGCTCAATCCGTAAACGTCCACAACTACAAGCTCTACCTTTTCAGTAACAAGGCAACAACCAACCCGTAATTTCCTCGCTCTATTTCACCCTCAACGGCAAGCTCCTTCATGAATCCAACCCTGAGATTGCCCCCTTCTCCAACTTCATTCTATGTCTGGACTTCTTGGGCGGCAAGGGCAGCACCACCGAGCAGATCTCGAGAGCATACAAGAAGGACGATGGAGGGATGGCGACTTTGTTTTCTTTAGAGATGAACAGCAGTATTGGGGAGGTGGGTGGCCTGAACAACAGAGGAGCAGAAGGGGAAAAGGAGAGGAGAGCAAAGGAGGGGGAACAGAGGAGGACGATGAAGGAGGAATGGCGAGGTGGAAGGAATAACGAAGTAGGAGGGTTGTCGGTGAAGGGTGCGGCGGCTCATCGTAAGGGAGAGGAAAAGAAAGATGCAGATGAGCAGAGGGGATACGTTTCTATTTTTTCCTTTGCAGAAAAAATTAATTAGTCTTATTTTTCTATTTCCTAAGTTTGAACTTTAAGAAACTTCGACCGAAAAATGAGTATAAGAAAAACCGATTTCTTAACGAATCTTAATATTATTAGTGGGTTAAAAAGTTTTCCCAAAATTAGAAAAGGGGAAGAAAGAAAAAAAAAGATGGTGAGGGCCCCATAAATACGTGTCAGCAGTACCATAGTTGTCTACCGGCTGTAGGCTGTAAAACGGACAATGTGACCCGGTAAATTGTGAGTTGAGGGACAATGTGAGTAAAAATAAACGAAGAGGGACAACAAATACAAAATCAATAAACTAAAGGGACATAAAAAACTTTTTAACCATTCCGTAAAGCACTTGCAATAACTATTAATTCTAAGCATAAGAAAAATAATAACACAATTTAGCCCCATGAGAAATAATGGATTAAAGGCATAAATCGTACAAATTGTTAGGATTGACTAGAAAGTCAATTTATATTTTGAGTCTCTTGGACCAAAGGTTAACAAGAGATCCAATTAGGTTTTGAGCCTAAGGAGCGGAGCACCCCAAATGGGATCCAAATTGGGCTTAAAAATTTGAGCAAAGTTCAAGCTTTGGTTTGGGTCTTCTCGAATATGAGAAGCTTGAATCGTTTACACCCATACAGGCACATGGAGTATAATTTTCTTCATGTAATAATCAACGGAACAACGTACAACACTAGTATTTCATTTCATAAAGAAAATTATACTTATGTTATAAATAAATTATGGTGAATGTCATTGTTATCATCTAGTAAAACTCATTTTTACCATACCCAAATTTACCTCCGGTAAATACTTTACCCATACACCAAATTTCTTCTTGGAATTATCTCTTTGGCTAATTACCCTCTATAATTCCATTTGTCTTAATCCTAATATCATCTTCCTTTACCTAACATCCCTTTGATTTTTTCCTTTTAAATTAATCATACTTATTTGTTTTTATCCTCCCATTTCCAATTACAAATACCCCTTAATTCCTTCACTTTCATACACTTACAACCCACCATAAACTTCACTCTCCTCTCATTCCATACACTTCTCTTCCATTCTCCCTCCATCTAAATTTATTATTCTCTTCTACATATTATTATCAAAAGTGTATTATTATTACCAAAATTGTATTATTACCTTGGTCAAGTTTGTATTATTCCATCAAATAGTGAGAATCTTTCCCAATTTTATAACACGTTATCAGCACGAGTCTGTACTCTATTAAGGTATTTATTTCTAAAACTTTTCTTATTACTACTTTCATCCTTTTTATATATGTTATATATTTTTTATTATTATGCTATTATTATTGCTGAAAGATTTATCGAGTAAGCATATATATATTATATATTCTTTATTATTATGCCATTATTATTGCTGAAAGATTTATCGAGTAGGTGTATATTATATCTATTATTATGCTTGTATTTAATTTATGTTTATATTTTTATTTAAATTACAAATGGGCTCATAAAAGGCCCATTGTCTTTAATTTTTGGTTATTTATTGGGCTACGAAAAGGCACATTATATTTAATTTCTCGTTTTTATTTACGTTTTGATTGGGCTCGTATAAGGCTCATTGCATTTAATTCTCGCTTTAATTTTATTTTCGTTATTCTTGGGCTCATATAAGGCCCATTGTATTTAATTTTTGGTTATTTATTTTTGACTGGGCTAATTTATAAAAGGCCTATATTTATTTATTTTTTAATTAAGTCTTTTATTTATTTAAATTTTAGAATTATGTTAATTGAAGGCCCTTAAAATTTCTGAAAGAAATTTGTTATGGGTATTGAATGTATTTTAAATGCAAATTGTCTGGCAGACGCAATAAAAAGCGAATATACAGCAAAGACTCGATGTCTTACTGCCAAAAGATCCCGCAGATCTTTGAGGAAAAATTGAAGAAAGATGTTGTATGACCACCAGAAGGTGGATATTTTATGACCACCAGAAGGTGGATATTGTATGACCATCCGATGATGGATACTGTTATTATCTTGCTTACCCTGAAGTTGCAAGCCAGTATATATTGAATAATTTTAATTTATGTTTCAGTTTTATTATTATGTGCTATTTTATTTTATTTTATTTACTTTACAGCATTTTATCATCGTTTCTAGAATAATGGCTCAGGCATTTGTCCTGAAGACAATGCAAGTTGACATCCAAGGGGGAGAATTATATGTGTGGATGTCAACTATTTCACATAACATGTGATAGTACAATCTCGAAATAAAAAAAATTTAATACGCTCAAGAAGAGCATAAGTTTGAATATGTTCCTGAAGAACGCATGCTTTACTATGATCTAGAAGATCATATATTTACGCTCTGGAAGAGCTAATACTCTTGAAGAGTACAAAAATCCCCATTTACAGTAATAAAAGAGATTATTATGGATCCCGTTGAATTGACTCTACTCTATTTCCTGAAGCGAATAAGACAGTATAATTAATTGTGCTTATGGCCCTGGATGAGATTTTAATGGCAAAGGGAAAACATGCATATTATTATTGCATAATGGATCCATAATTAGAGAACATTCAAAGAGGAATTGTCCTCATACATAAGTTTATACAGATATTTATCTGTTGGGTATAACATTGACTCTAAAACTCTGAGCCTCGTTGTTGATGTTGACCCTAACACTGTCGTTCCAGGAGAACCACATACCACCCATGTTGTTTTCTCCAAGTATCTCAAACCGATTCGTTGCAGGAAAACGGAGTGGGATTACTCCATGATTTTCTCCTGCTTGCCACAAAGTCTCAGTAATCAGTACCATGTTGGGCTTGTACTGATTCTTCAGATCCCTTAAGGTACGCACAAAATCTTGGGACCTTCTTGCTACACCCCTGCAATTCCATAGTAGAAGTCGTACCTTAGGCCATGTAGGTGGTAACCCAGTCACCCTTGAGACGCTCTGAGCCATCATGGAAACCTGATAATAACTGCTTTGATTTAAAATTTGACATGAAGGCTCTAGCTGAAATTCCTACAGTCTATTAGATATGAAAAACATAATAGAGTTAGCCGAGCTATAAAAGGAAGCCCTTAGATTGCTTTGGTCCTCTAGGAAGAATGTTTCTTCCATAGGAGTTACAAAGAACCTAGATAAATAAAGTTCATCAATAAACACTAAACGAGGAATTCTCGCCAGATCATTTGGTAATTCCTCTTGCTGCTCATTCACCATGCTATAAGCTAACCTATTCTTTCTTCCTAGAGAGGCACCCTAAACAAAGAAAATAGTAGCTGGGGAAGGCATTTTTCTTGTCTTGTTGAGTTTTCTGAGTTTTCTTCATCTTCCTGTCTCAACCGCCTCCCCTTCTTATAGTATGAGATTAGACAGCTAGGTGTCAGTTTTTCAAATGTGGACTCTTTTTCTGTCTCCAAAAAGATCCAGAAGATTTTTTGGTAATTAAAAACTTTGCATTATTTGTCAGTAAACTCCAAAGCTTTTCAATCTTCGAGATTTTGTTTTTGGAAAAAGTTTGCCACTATTTTAATTATTGCTCAATAATTCTGATCTTTTCCGACATGAGTGGCAGAAATAAGCTTAAAATTGGCACATATATAGCTAGCCTGAAGCTAGCAGTTGAGTAATTGAAACTTAACATATCCAGCCAGAAGCTGGAAAGCACTAGCCTGGAGCTAGCAATTTTAAGTGTTTAAATACACAGCTTGTGCAGCCTGAAGCTGGCACCAACTTGAAATTGGTTCATGGATTTATTGTTTGGCATGACCGGATGGGCCATCCCGGTTCAATAATGATGCATGAAAATTATTTGGTTATTCATTGAAAAACCAGAAGTTTTTACAATCAATGAATTTCCATGAGTTTGTTTGCTGCGAAAATTGATTGTTTGGTCTTCCTAAGATGAGGTTGGCCTAGAATCACCAGTATGCTTGGGAATAATTCAGGGACATGTACGTGGACTGATAAATCCTCCGTGTTGACCATCTAGGTAATTTTTATGATGCATCGACTAGATGGTCTATTGTGTCATGCAAGTTGGCATTGTGCGCACTTATTTTAATGGTCAAGCCACTTGCGGGTACACATCCCTAATTATGTGATAAGACTATATGTCTAGATAATACTGGTATATTTCTTCAATAGATAATGTATATCATTGGAAATAAACCCAAATAGATCTGGGAGAATATTGACAATTGATTGCAGGACCATTGTTAATGAAATATTACTGTTTGAGAAAATGATATTTTACTTGCAGCATCACTTGTGTGCATCAAGCCAACAAGTTATCATAAAATCTCCCCATCTTATTGGTTCATGGTCACAAACCCATCTTTGGACCGTTGATTGTACAGTATATGTACCTAATGCTCCACCACAGCATAGTAAAGTGGGTCTTTAAAGAAGAATGGGAATATATGTTGAGTATGTTGGGTAAGTTGATTATTAATTAGATAAAAGAGTTTACCCAACATAAGGGGGAGGAAATAAGCAGCTGGATCAAGAGTTTATTGAAATACATATCAATATCTAGTTTTGATCCTCAAACAAATTAGTGTGAACATGAAGTTCAAAAGATGATTCATTTGCAAGAAAATTTATATGCAATTGCCAGACACATAAAGTGACCAAATCTTATATATCAGCTGCAACTGCTCCTGATCAAATTAATGTTCCAGAAGAACAAGTATAGTATGCAAATGAATTTAAAGTACGCAAGAAGCGTAAAATATACTCGGTTCCAAAAGAAAACAAAATTCTCGATAGAGAGAATGGAGCAAAAGATATAAGATGGCCCCAGTTAGAAAAGATGGCCTCCAGTAGAGGTTCATCTTAAATATCCTCCAGAAGAGGTTTTTCTGACACAATTGATAAAGTTCCAGAAGTAACTCAAGTACCTGAAATAAATGAGTATGATGAGATCTCGATTATAGTGTCAGGAATAAGATGGAACCGACGTGAAATAACCGTCGACGGAATACTTATTTTGTTTATAATATAGCGCTAAATAAAATGAGGATCATGAACCTACATCTAGTGGTCAATGTAGGCATAGAATGATTGGTCAAATTGAGAAACATGATTAGGGCTGTGTTAGACTCGCAAGTGAAGCAAGATATTTTCCGGACCTGTAGTCCGTACACCAGATGGTGTAGAACCAGTCGATTGAAAAATGGGTATTTGTGTAAAAAGGAAATCATAATAGAGAAATTCAAAGCACGGCTTATCGCACAAGGTTTTACCCAAACGACTTGATATTAATTGTGAGGAGATATACTCCCTTGTGGTGGATGCAATTATTTTTGATAAGTCTGGCATAATATGAAAAATTAGAAACGCATCTAATAGATGCCCTTACAGCCTATATTTCTATGGATCCATATATCATGACGTATATAAGAGAATCCCTGAAAGATTCAAGTTGCTTGAAGCAACTAATTCCCGGGAATATACAAAATTAAGTTAAATTGATGGTTTAAACCAATTTGCGTGTGCATAGTATAAAGTATGTGCATGAATTTATTTTTGCTTATGTTGATAATTCATATGTGTTTTTGTAATTTAAATATTATTGAAACTCCAGGGGAAGCTTCCAAATGCCGTGCTATGATGAAAAATCTCATAAAGAATTAGATTGGTCCTGAAGTACCCTATCTAAGTGCAATTTATCTTGCTAGTAACATAAAGCCTGAAGCTTTTGCTATAAATTTATTTGCAAAATATAATTTTGCTCTAACGTATTTATATTGGAAAATAATATATAAATACATATTCTATTGTCTTGGTATATGGAATTATTTTAACCTTGTGAGACCAAGGTGCATCTAGTTGGTTTTGCAGATGTAGGTCTTTTATTTGATCCACATAAAGCACAGGCAGATACATCAAGAATCATTGTGACCAGAAAACAAAGTATCGTTGTTGCCTCTTCAAATAATGGAGAAATTGTGTTCATACATGAAGTTAGCCGAGAATGTGCTTGGCTAAGATCGATGATGCAGCATAGTCAAGATTCATGTGGATTAGTTAGCGAGGAAGATGTTCCAACGACGATTTATGAAGATAATCCTAGCTACATTGCCCAATTGAAGGGAGGATACATCAAGAATCATTCAGGTGACATCTGGCAGATTTATTTACAAAATCAGTTCCTACTACAACTTTTGAAGAATTGATGAAGAGGATTGGTTTATGGAGGATTCGAGATATCAAGGGATGCTAAAATTCAGGGGGAGTAGAATACGCACTGCACTCTTTTTCCTTCACCAAGTTTTTGTGCCACTGGGTTTTTCTTGGTAAGGTTTTTAACGAGGCAGTACTTCCTAAGCGTATTCTATCTAAGGTGCAATGACATTCAAGGGGGAGTGTTATAAATAAATCATGTCATTGTTACCATCCAGTAAAACTCATTTTTACCATACCCGAATTTTTTCCCTGTAAATACTTTACCCATACACCAAACTTCTACTTGGAATTATCTCTTTGGCTAATTACCCTCCATAATTCCATTTGTCCTAATCCTAATATCATCTTCCTTTACCTAACATCCCTTTGATTTTATCCTTTTAAATTAATCATACTTATTTGTTTTTATCATCCCATTTCTAACTATAAATACCCCTTAATTCCTTCACTTTCATACACTTACAACCCACCATAAACTTCATTCTCTTCTCATTTCATATACTTCTCTTCCAATCTCCCTCCATCTAAATTTATTATTCTCTTCTACATATTATTATCAAAAGTGTATTATTATTACTAAAGTTGTATTATTACCTTGATCAAGTTTGATATTCCATCAAATAGTGAAAATCTTTCCCAATTTTATAACAACTTACTATTTTTATTTTTGCAAAAAACTCTCACCATAAGCCAATGACAATATTAGCCAATTATCTTTATATACTCTGCAGAATTACGGCTTCTATACTTATAATATTACATCAGTTATCCATTGTAATAGTAATCACATTTGAGTATAAACAAAGAAACAAAATGTTTGCTTCTGGAAACCTCGAGTAGTAGTAATTGGATGATGATGAGCCAGAGTTGCCCGTCCAAGACGACAAATAGTCCGTGAGAAACGAGGTGCCTTTCTTTGGTCATCGCAAGAGGGCAAGGAGTCTCTTAAATACTATTAAGCTTATCTATTCTCTTCAAGTTCAAAACCAACCCAAAACAAATCAGGAAAAGAACAAAAGAGAGGATGAGCCACGCGGCGAATCACCATCACCACCAGTTGCACCACCGCAAACATGCACCGGAGGATCCGTTCAGAGAGATAGAAGTCCTGATCATCTCCGCCGAAAACCTCAAGAACGTTAAGCACGTGACCAAGATGAAGACCTACGCCGTCGTCTACGTGGAGAAGGACGTCCAGGCGGCCAAAACCCGCGTCGACCACGACGGCGGCACCAACCCCACCTGGAACCAGACGCTGACAGTGAGGTTCCGGCGCCACCTCCCGGAGAGCGACGTGAGGGCGGCGCTGAACGTGGACATATACGCCCACGGCCACGTGAGGGAGAAGCCGGTGGGGAGCGCCAGGGTGCTGTTGTGCGATGTGTTGAGGGGCGGGAAACCGGACGAGCCGGTGGATAATCCGATACAGAGCATGACAGTGCAGGTGTGGAGGCCTTCTGGTAAGCCACATGGCTTGCTCAACCTGTGGGTTCCTCCCACGGGGAGGTTCTTGATGAGGAGGGAGTCTTTGTCGTTTAGTGTTAAGGAGACTGATGAGGAGGAGGAGGAGGAGGTGGTGGAGAGGGCGGTGGTTGACCGGGGTGAAGTTCTAGCTAGCTAGTACTAGTGGGCTAGCTAGCAGCTTAGGTTTAGCTAGGGTGCTACTGCTGCATGTTGGACGTGTGTGTACTGCATGGTTGAGAGTGACAGCTTTCTGTTTTTGTTACATTTTGTCTTAGTTAATATCTTGTACAAGCTTTTGATAGGGTGGAATAAGGAACTGATTTTGCCTTGTGTAGTTGTGCTTTTTCATTTCATTTATGTTGTTTGTTTGTTCTTTTTTTTTTGTTGCTTTATACTGAATGGAATAGTGTTTTGAATAGGCAATGTTCAAGTTTTTAGCTTTACGCAGTCTTCGTTAAGCAACACATTAGTGATTAGTGCACTGGTACTTTATTGGTACATATATACGCTGGTGGGAAGTGAAAACGCAGAACTGAAAGAAAGGAAGAATCCGAAGTTGAAAGATATGTATATATATACCAAGACCGTATTTCATTATCTTAGCAGTCGTTAGCAATGAAAAAGGATTTGTGTGTGCACGAACAAACATATGTGACCAATTATGCGGATAACTTTATGCCGGTTCCTGTTCTGCGTATATGCAGCCGCAGACCGCAATCAGCAGATAATCTTGAAGGGTCATATATTCCTTTAGATATAACTAAACGTAACATCATAAACAAAAGGACTCCGTGGCCCAATGGATAAGGCGCTGGTCTACGGAACCAGAGATTCTGGGTTCGATCCCCAGCGGAGTCGTTTGTTTTTTCCCTCAGCAATTTTTGTGCAACTGCTAGAAAGTTGCCATTAATTTGTTCAGATTTTTGTAGGTCCATGCTCAATATCACAATCCATATAAACTTGTTCACAACAATGAAACTCATGATCATTCTAGTCGCCTTTTATGTCCTCGTCTCGTCTGCTATGCCAGTTTATGTACGCAAAGAAATGGACAAAGAAGAGGGTGATGATAATCTCCAGTTGTGATTAGGGAATCCTGGAATACAGCTCCCAGTATATACATGAATGCATAAACTTCAACCGGTCCCTGAAAATCCCAGGCAACTATGGATGAAATATGGAAGGTAAATACATATAAAATTAAATGATGAGATACAAGAGTCAATAATTGATCAGCCAACAATGACATGAAAGATATCCCAATCTGAAAATCTATAGAGGTACAATTCGCACAAAGACAAATGGAAATTTGCACAAAGATACAGATAGAGAGATGGAAACTAAATCAGTTATTTTTCTCTTTGTTTACATTACGCTTAAGCTAAGAAGCTGAAATGAAGTTAATGTTCCAAAACTTAATACTGACAATGAGTGTCCTACATTAGATGCAGCTTTTACTTTCTCAAATTTTTTCCCAATATGCCTGCTTTAGTTTCTCACAGCGAGCTGCTGCTTACTCTTGGCTCGCACCAACAGCCCAAATGTCTTTGACTTGACTGATTCGTTTCATCATGAACTTCCCCATTAAGAACTACCATTCGAAGCAATCATGTTATGAGGCTCAGTGGTAAAACAGAGATGCAACGCAGACGAGTCTTACACCAGTAAACATGTGCCCTGTAAATATTGGAAGCAAATTATAAGTGAAGACTACGAAGGAACAGCTATACCATATTATAAGTAAAGACTACGAAGAAAAATCTATCCCAACAGTATTGATCAAATCAGGATCAAATTTTGCTCGAGGTTTTACCCATCCTTACTCTGAAAAAACAAGGACCAATATATTGCTGGGTCAGTACCAACTGAAATTTGACATAGAAAATCCACCGATAGGTTTAAGTTACTGAGATTTCTTGAGTGAAGTTCAACAAAGTTCATCCACTCTAAGACAACGGAATACCAACTCAATTAACAAGCCCCACAACCACAAGTACAAAATGTTTTTCATAACCCTCACATAACAGCTAGAACTAGGCTCCAGACTGTCATAAATTTGCAAAACAGGCAACAAGAATAACATCCAAAAAGAGAAGTGAAAAACATCTTTTGACAGCAATGCAGAGCAAATCTGCGGCTTGACCTCAGCCGAGCCGAACAGCTTGTTTATCATGTTTCAAATGAGAAAATTCATAAGCATTACCTATTTTTTGAACTAAGAGAACCCAATCAGCCAACTCAAGGAACCATTCAAATGGGCTTGTCTTCAATGGATTTATAACCACTAGGAGATTTGCAGGATATACAGCATATGAAACATGAGAACAACTCGCAAATGAAGTTCTAAAACATTACCTAAAACTTGTAGGTCTCCCCTGCTCCAGCAGTTTCCCCAGGCCTCCTCATAGAAGATCGGTGCAATAGAATCTAAGGATGACAAATTATATGCCAAACGGCATGGGAATTAATATTTGCCAACAATGATAAGTTCATGGCTTATAACAGAAAAACAATTGCCGAGTTGCTGTCTGTCCAGGAAAATCCGCAATGAAAAAGATATGAGTCCATCTCGTGGTAGCCATGTTGCATTTTTGGCTAAATCAATGAAATCCGTGAAATTAGATGGGAGCATGAAAATGAAAAGCAATTACGAAGACTCAGGAATCAATCGTAGAGGGCAGAAAGATATAATTGACAAATCAGAGAACAATGAGATTTAAATCACTGAATCTGAAATCAAAGTCATTATACTTGACCCCTGTTCCATACTTCCATATACAAGTAACGTTTGCAAAAAGAGAATGGCATGTCACACATAGATACAGAGACAGAGATGAAGAGTAAATCCATCATTTTTCACTTTGTTTGATTAGTTCATCTCATGTTTCAGCTTACGAAGCAGAAATGCAGTAACAAAGCAATATTGTTAATCAACCAAAAACTCCACTGATCATGCCTGCCCTGTGTTAGATGAAGCTTTTAGTTTCTCCAATTTTTTCCGAAGATATGCCTGCTTTAATTTTTCACGGTGAGCTGCAGCCTGCTCTTGCCTTCGCAATTTGAGCTCTGATGCCTTTTCTCTTGCTTGATTCGCTTCCTCATGGACTTCCCTGTTAAGAACCACCACACCATATTATCAAGTCGTTGGGGAGGTTTAGAAGTAAAAAAGAGATCATAGCAGAGAAAGATTACCACATGAGGAAATTTGAGCTATGTATACAATGAGAAGCTATCTTAAGTGTATTAATTAAATTAGGGCCTGTCTGAAAAGTGAAGTTAATGGGGTTTCTAGTATCAAATCAAACTTGTATAAAAAAGCAAGTTTAACAAAGTTGATCCACTCAGCCGGATCCAATCCTAACTCAATTAACAAGCTGCACAAATGCAAGTATGAGACAATTTTACAACCTTAGGAGAACAGCCAAAATAGTAGTTGATTTGAAATAAAAGCAACAAGAATAACAACATCAAAGAAGAAAGTTAAGAAAACAACTTTCAACAGCAATGGAGTGTAGGTCTGCAGCTTCATCTCAGCCTAGAAAAACTTGCGTTGCTAGGTGTAAAATGTGTACTTTAACTATAAGGACTAGACCTTGCAAGATCCATTCCAATGGCCTTCGTGCAATTATCAACATATGCAGCACGAGATAGAATAGCAAATGCAGTTGTAAATAATACCTCACAAGACGCTTGTGTTCTTCTCTGTCCACTGCTCCAGCAGTTCGCCCAGCTGCCACAAATTTCACACCCAACGGTACAGAACCATCATTTCCACCATCTTCATCTTTTGATGCTACCGTGGCAGAAGTATCAGTGCCTCGTGGCTGGGGTGACTCCTCTTGCTCGACCCCCTTACGGAAAAAATCAACACAATACTTCTCCTTATCCTCCTCATCAGAGAGCTCCCCCTTCACTAGCCTATCATACAACTCTGCCTTCTTCTCCAATGCTGCATAGCTGGCTGACCCATCTTTAACAGCTTTAAGCTCGAGCTTATCCCTAAATTCGGAGCAAAAAAAAAAAAAGGGAGATATACCAAATCAATAAATAACAAAACAAATGAAAAAAAAGAAAGAAGCTTCAAGCTTAATTCCATGAACAAGAAAAAGTAAAAACTGGGTATATTAGATAACACACGACATTAGGGTTTTTGGCAAATAAAAATGGAAGGAAAAAATAAAAGAGCGGGGAAGTGGGTACTTGAGGGCGCGGGCATCGACGCCGGAGTTTTTGGCGGAGAAGGAGTCGAGGGGGGTGATCTTCTTCTTGGCGCGGTGGTAGTCGGCGTCGGGGAAATCCTTGGATTTCTTGGCATCTTCCTGGGACTTGTAGAGCTGGGCCTTGAGTTCGACGATGGAGGAAGCCCCAACGCCTTCGATGGCGCGTTGTTTCTTAGGCAATATGGAGGATTCCGTCAGCCATCCCAGTGATTCCACCACCACCCTCCTCTTCTTCCCCTCCTCTGCTTCTCCCATATTCCTGTTACGATTTCTCTCTACTTCTCTATCTATTGCTGTTCTTCATTCAAAAGACAAAAAAAAAAAAAACAAAACTCTAGTACTTTCTGTTTCTTTGCCTCGGCTTACAAATTCCTTTCTGTTCTTTGTTTCTACTTTCTTGCGAACAGGCCTGTGTCTCCCCTTTTGGGCCCGTTTATTCACAAAGTGATTTTCCAATTTTTTTTGCCTGAACACAAACAAACAAGGGAATGGGAGGGGGTAAAATGTATTTTTGGTCTTGTATGTACCTGGACCAAATTGGATTTTGGTAATGTTGGATTTTGGTAACTGTTGGATTTGGTCACTATTACAGAACGCTTGGTATACGGGAATTGAAATCAATTCTTGGAATTGAAATTAATTCCTTTGCTTAGTATAATTCTAACCTAACTTAAAAAGTGTATTGAATTCGATTTTGTATTTTTGGATCACAATTTTGTTAATATTTTAAATCTGAGTGAAATCGGTCGGATTTGGAATTATAAATGAATTCCAATTCCAAAGAATCAAAGAGAACTTAATTTTAGCAATTCAATTGATGATTTGATTTATACCAAACATTAGAATTGAATTCACTTCCTCATTATTAAAACTATACTAAACATGAAAATTGATTTCATAATGAATTCAAATTCTAAATATTTAATGAATTGAATTCAATTCCAATTTGGATTTATACCAAACCAACTATAAGTCAACTAGTTTGGTACGCTGCACAGGACGGGACAAAAAAATATGGTAGGATAGCTTCTCAAGGCTATTTTTTCTGGTCTGGTCCAATGAACAGCACACAGGTGGCTTGATGGATCCCACAGGAAATAATCAACATGTTTTGACCTGAGACGGGTCATGAGCTCACCGTCCTGCAGCTCTGTGGCAAGAAACATGGTAGAAATCATAACATAAAAAATGCTTGCAAACCAGCTACAATATCAAAATAAAATTGTTATTTTTTTTAAATTATAATTCTTAGATCTTAATCTCACTTCTTTCTTATTTACAAGTGAGATTAATTATTTATTTTTAATTGATTTTATAATTGTCGATATTTGGTATGGTTCAACCCGAAACGGGTCAGTTTTTAGTGGTTTCGGGTTGAAATTGGGGTAACCCGGGTGGAGCGGACCCCGTGGCCTCAGAAAATGGACATGTGTCTCCGGCGATTCTTCAGCCACCAGAAATACCAAAATTAACGAAAACTACGAAATATAAGTACCAAAAATCATAAAATTTCAGTACGAATACCAAAAAATCGAGGCCAAATACAAGTAAAAAGATCCTTTATTCCTAGGAAAACCAGGCGGTTTTGCCTTGCCACTTGGGATATTAGAGATTTGATGGAAACGGAGTGGGATGTGAGTTTAAAGAAAATGCATAGAGATGCTAACCATTGTGCCAACGCTATTGCAAAGTTGGCAGTTACTTTTGACAGGGGATAAATGTTTTACAACTTCCACCTGATACTATTTTGACCCACTTACAAGTTACAATATGATGTACAGGGAAATAGTGTTCCCGTTTTCTTTTGATGTATATACTTTTGTGAATGAATGATAGCCAGCGCGGCATAATCCAATTTCCCTAAAAAAAAAAAGTTAATACGCGTTTAACCTGAGCTCAACTAAACATTTGTCCTGATTTAGTCGGCATTTATGCTCTTATTTGAGACGAGGTGATTCAAAGTACCAGGTTCAATATTACAGGATGTCGGTTGTCCCCTACTAGAAACCCAGGTTACAGGGGAATGAAACAAGACACAAGTCTGTGCTAAGTGGAATTCTGGAATAACAAATCAATGGCGTTTCTTCCCTGTAGCTGCTTCCCAAGCTTTCAAAACGTGATTCACAATTTCCGCCACGCCAACGCCATGCTTAACCTGCATATCCAATGGAAGGGTAGTTTAGTTTCATTTTCATCAGAGCGGTAGCAGAGAGCTAAATACTTGGGAAAAGCCTGATTAAGAAAGATGACAATCTGAAAAGCAACCAAGAGGAGCTCATTGCAACTAATTGACGATTAGCGAGTATGGCAATGTTAAGCTCCAAATTAAAGCTGTACACTTTGCATCAGATATTCGGAATACATCATTTCATCACATCAAACTCCACTTCACCATCCACCCCTCATGTCAGTACTACTACGCCCATTGATAATAGCACATTTGTTTGAGTGCATATGCAAGTGATAACATTCAGATTGGTTCTATTAAACCGCTATATATATCTTGCAACTGACCTTAGAGATAAAAATGCATAATCTGAAACATGAAATACATTGATGTTTTTAGTAGAATCCAATTGATGTGTTTTTCTTTTTAAGTTGCATTCCTGCATTTGCCCCCTTCCAAAAGGAATTTGGCATCATCACTCAGAAGTGATTTGACGCAATGGTCTTACAGCCCGGAAACAAGAGATGTTGATCCCACCCCAAAAATGTTATATCAACATCAAATTCAGTCTAAAGCAAAATTTCGTTTCCCTAACATGTCCAATGTCCAGAGTGGTATTCATACTGAAGCGTGATTGACTCTTCCCTTTCGAAATTGAACTTAGGAAAAGGACTCCTTGCATGTGCAAAGGGAAAACTACCACCAAGCCTAAGAAACAAAGAGAAGAACTGACCTGAGTGAAAACAAATGGACCTCCATCACGCATTCTAAGTGCATCACGTTCCATGACTCCCAAGTCAGCCCCAACTGCCGGTGCAAGGTCAGTTTTGTTTATTACCTATTCAGACGAAAGGAGTTAATACTAGGAGAAAATTATTTCAGGAATAGTAGACATGATTGATATCAAACAAATTTGGGAGGTGTTGCAGAAATGAAAGTAGCTGCTAGTGAATCAGAAATCACATACAAGGAGGTCAGCCTGGGTAATGCCTGGGCCACCTTTCCGAGGAATTTTATCACCTCCGGAGACATCAATTATATAAATGATGTAATCAGCCAATTCCCGACTGAAGTTGGCAGCTAAATTATCTGCAAAAGAAAAATAAATTAAGGTTTACAATAAATCTTTTTCCAAATAACCTTAAAAGTATATGAATTGAATATCCTCCAAGGAACTGCTCATCCCCCGCGTCGAATATTCAACATACTCATCCAATTCCCGATCAGAGGCATAAAACTCAAAGCATCGATGACAGCCTAAATGTAAGGAAGCTTATTCAGTGGCACTAACCTCCACCAGATTCACAAAGAAGTAAGTCTGCTTTGAACAAGCTAGAGAGCTCCTCAAGAGGTCCAAGGTTAATGCTGATATCTTCACGGATAGCAGCATGGGGACATCCTCCAGTTTCTACAGCACGGATTCTTTCCTCTGGAAGTGCTCCATGCTTAACCAAGAATTCTCCATCTTCTTTTGTAAATATATCATTTGTGACCTGAAATAAACAAGTGTCTCAAGCTCTTAACTAATCTCTCACCTCTCTAGACTATGCAAATTGAGCAAAATTAACAATAATAGATCAAATGGCCACATATTAGGAAGCTTCAAGTTCATTTGACATTGAGCATGAAAAGCCTCACATGGAGCAACTTAACAGAAAAGTTCCAGGTCCATTTGTAAGCATTAATAGCAATATACAGCTAAGAAAATTCTTTAATCCTTTTGCTTCAAATAATCTCAGACATTCATCGGCCAGACTATTCAAAACAATTGAATCATTCATAATAACGGAGGCAGTGAAAGGATATACTAGAAAACACGTTTGTAATGCTCTCTTGTATTACAACAACTAAGACAAGATGAAGTTGCTTATAAGTAAGTGATGCTAAAATCGAATTCAGTAGAATGTTAGTGTGGTTCTAGATCAGCCACAGACAGTTCCAAACTATTCAGACACAAGCCTCAGGGAAGACGAGAAGATGGAAATTCATCAGAAACATGGAATATTTAAGAACATTGGCACATAATACTCACTGCAGCAAGGCTGTATTTATCCCGCAAGAGATTACATAAAGCCAGCATTAAGGCCGTTTTCCTGTACAGTATGAAGTTTGTTACTTCATCAGCGCCTAAAATGGAGTTGGATTCAAGCTTACCAAGCTTATGCAAACACAAAACAGGAAAAAAACAAGCCAATAAAGTTAAATTCTCCATGCCCTCAATTTTCCTTGCATCAATCTTGGCGACTGTTGTAAGTAAGTAATTAATGGTAATACACCGATCCTAGTAGTCAACCACAAAAAACTAGGATGTCCCTAATTAACCTATGTTTTCATTAAAGGAAAAAAAAAAAAAAAGAAGCATGTAAAGTTTAGGGAAAGGGGGGAGATACCCAGTACCAACAGGGCCACCAATACCAACAGTGAAAGCTCTTTCATTGAAATCTCTAGTGAGCAGAGGAGGAGCTCTTCTGCTGAAGAAGCCAGGAGAGTAGATGGGTTCGTGGGAGTGTGGCGCCAGCCCATCATGGCTATGGTACACCTTCCCATCTGGGCCTACCCATGACGTTGCGTTGCTGTTCCATCGGCCGAAACCAAAAAGACAACCTTGATAAGATTACAAATTAACATGAAAGAAACCAAGCATATGCAAAAGTAACAAGAAATACAATGAAATGAAGGAAGTTCCAGTTCCAGTTCCAGGAGACAATTACTCATGGGAATGATGATCATGGTCATGATGGTGGTGGTGCTGATGATGGTGGTGATCTTGTGAGGCCATTGACTCCCGTCTCTCTCGGTTTCAGTGTAATCTATCAGTGTTGACTGTTGTTGAGTAGTGTAAAGTGTAAACCAGTTGGTGATATTGCAAATGAGAAACCCAGTTTAGTCATTTACTAGATTTGTCCTAAGGATCATAAGGACTGATATTTTATGGGCCGGATTCCTAGTCCACACACAAAAAGATTTCTACCCTTTCCTCCTGAACCGGATTCTCTCCCGATTCCATGAGGGTGAATTTGGATGTGTTTCAATGTTGTCCAAATTTTCAAGATGGGCCTTGTATTTTATATATTTAATCAATTTGATACCTATCTTTAAAAATAGTTTCAACTGTATGCATACATAGTTCGTAAGAAGTTGGGCAAATTTAGTCCAAAGAAAAAATGACTTTTAACTAGTCAGAATTATTGTTGTTTATACTCTTGAGATGACATTTTAAGCAAGAATACAATCACCAATACTGAGAAAAATTGGAAACTATTTTAATTTTGAACTGATTAAATTGATCTAAAGTTTACAATCCTATGCATATGCTCGACTCTGAGAACAGGAGCCCGTTTTTGGCGGTTTCTCTTAGTTTACCTAAGAAGAATTGTTCAGTACATGAGCTTGCCACTTCTTCGCCAACTGATTTGGTCGTCGATCCATTGATTTTCTCTATTTTTTTTAATCGATATTGATTTCCTCTATTTGTAGCTACTTCCACTTTGAAAGAGATAAATATTTAAAAACAACTAGGCAACTACACGTGTTTGTGTGCTGATTGATTTATACCGTAATGCACACGGATATTTAGTTAATCCTACCGAATGAGACAAAAGTAATTAAAAAGGTATTTCCTGCTCTAAAATACGAATACTAAAATAGGAACATAACAACTATGTTGAGAGAATTTGAAAGCTTACCTTGAATCCCTTTGAAGGTTATGTTGTTTGCCTGGGGTTTTATTTCTTGATTGTGAATGAAACATAAATTTTTTATTTTGCCCAGAAAAATCAGAAGTTTAACTATACATAAGTAACCAATTCTAAAACATGAAGTATGGTTTTGTTTAGTTGTGAAAAAAAAAAGAGATTAGCTTAGTAATACAATCGCCATAGTGTGCGGTTTTCCTCATTTTATAGATATTGTAACATTAAATATATGTGGCCTTTGGTTTTCAAGACACATTTCATAATTTGATGTATGGATGCATCTGATTCTTAATTTTTTGCATTTAATTTTTTTAAGCTCAATTATACCTTCTCATTGTCCTAACGTTCCCTCTTGTAATTTATACACAAATAATTAATTTAGAATTAAATATAGAATATTAAAAGTTTTTTTATTAAATTCAATAAATAATATATTAATTATTTTTAAAAAAATTAATTGCCACATGTCAATCTTCCAGAAATCTAGGTCTCTAATTTAATATATTTATATAGATATAGATAGATAGTAAGCAAAGGATACTCTGAATAGCAATTGTAGGAAAATTCCTCCAATTAAAAAAAAAAACCGAACATATATATCTGGGGAAATGCCAAACTCCTACTTACATAACTTAACAATACAATTTTGTAATTACAAACCTGGCATTTTGACCAAGAAAATTACAAGACCTGATAGTATCTTACATGTAACAATCATTACAAAACAAATCATGATATATCCTTTCTAATATTCATTTCTCCATGTGGACTACACAGATCAGTATAAATTTGGTAAAACGTAATCGAATATTATATACTATAACACACTACATGCATGCACTTCATTAACAGTGTTGCTTTTCCGGTCCTTTTTTTTTTTTCTCTCCTGAATGAAGTGCAAGCGTCAAAAAACCAAATGATATATAAATAAGCAAAAGCCCAATTGCAATACTAAAAAAACAAAAAGAGATGAAAACAAAAAGGAATTCATCCCCTCTTCAAGTAATATACTAGTCAAACAAATTCATAAGCGCATTGCGCTTTGGACATGGTTGAGGCACCAAAGCCTTTTGGTTATGATCCCTTTGAATGTTCACTTGATTGGTGGTGGGTGTGATTGGCCCGTCGTCCCCTAAAATCACTCCTTGCTTTTGCATGTACTCCCATTTGTCTTGAAAAAGGTAAAAGAAAGCCATGAATGAGACCTGGGCCGTGAAGAGTATGGTCCAAATCCTTGAGCTTTTATACGTCTTCATACGGTATGCGTTCAAGCCTGTGTAGATGTTGATTATCCCAACCAGGGAGATTATTGTTCCTAGCATCCAATGGAGAAAATACCATGTACCCCTCCTCTTATTCCCTCTGCAAGAAGAGAGGAAAAAAAAAACTAGTATCAGCTAAATGTTAGTAATTCAAAGTCTCAATTAAGAAGGTCCAATACCAGCTAGGCTTGGCTGGGGGAAAGCAAATGCCTTACCTGTGAGGTCTCAGAAATCCAATCACTACTTGCAGCCATATTGCACCATAAAGGGCTAGGCCTATTCTCTGGTGGTTGTTATCAAATGCATTCTCAAAGGATATGAAGGACATGATGGCTCCAGATGTGGCAAGAAGCACTGCGAGCATCTGGCATATCAGGTGGACACACAGAACATAATTAAGACGGATTTGTAAGAAAAGAGCATGATAAGTATAGTTAAAAGAGAAGGTATTCATTAGATTTTGGTGGTGGTTGATTAATGTAATCAGAGAAGGTGTCTTTAAGAAGCTCAATGTATACATTCCTGTTAAAAAAGTTACAAAAGAAATTAGTATGTTCATGATTATGATCCCATGTGCAGTAACAACAGACATATTGATGAAGGCAAATCTCCCCCCCTATAGATCATGTGGTTAATATGTTTTATTGCCTAATCAACCTACGTTCCTTGCTTTCCAAGTGTAGGATCGATGATTATAGTTTAAACTGGTCAATTTACTATTGGAACTAACATGCACTTTTAACATTTGAAGAAAAGGGAAAAAGAAATAATTGTGGACATAATAATTAAAGACAAAGTGGGATATAATGATGAACACAAGAAAAAAGATGCTGCATATCTCAGTCACTCTCTTGATGAGAGTGCATAATGTACGTCTATACTTGTGCAAAATACATTTCTTGAGAAACTTTACCCTTTCTCCTCTTTCCGTTTCCCTTGCTTATTCCCTTGATGTTTTGAGTGATGGTATTTGATGAATGATGTGAAGTAAAGAGGAAGTACCTGCAAAATAGTATGGAGATAGAAAAGAACTTTCCTTCTCCCTCCGCTGCCATCCTCTCTGTTGGACATTCTAACAGTGATTACCCCAAGGGGGAGTAAGAACCCCATGGAAGCCCACAAGAGAATACCATGAACCGCAATTTCAGATGTCTTCTTGGAACTCAACTGCAAAATGTTCAGAGAAAGAAGAACAGTTCACATATATATATGCAGTATAGTGTGATATATGAAAGCAAACAAAAACTGCATATATAGCTGAAAAGCAAGGAAATCAAAAGGAATATGCACCTTGAGAATGTGAGATCTTGAGCTGTTACTACTCTTCATGTCTTCATAGGAAAAGCAAGCGGTAAGTGGAAGAAGATTAGCCACATTGGACGCAAGGATAGACAAGGATACAAGTAAATGAAACTTCCGCATTTTTTTTTTTCCTTCAAGCAAGACAATATTGGTGTATGTACAGCAACCAAGCCTGAGTTTCAGTTTCTGCCTCTCTCTTGAATCCTTAATTTTTCTTGATTCTTCATGAGATGAAAGACAGGTTATATATGTACGACTAGACTTCAACTTGGATATATGTTAATATTAACAGCGCCTTCAAAGAGAGAAGCAGGAGGAAGTAATAAGAAGGTGTGATATGTGTGTCAGGATTTAAGGTGTATAGGAGAGAATGGCTCGCAGGCTTTTTAGCTTTAAGATTCGTATAAGCATGGGGGTTTAATTAGTGGTGGTGTTGCAGTCCTATGGAGGACGACTAGGGAAACTATATAAAAGAACAATGGAGGATTTTGTTTCTCTAAAATATTTTGCAGCATGTGGGGTTGAGGTTGACATTGGCAGGCTTTCTGTTTACATAAAAGAGAATGTTGGGTTGGCAAAGTAGAGAAGATGGTCAATTTTTCATGGATGGGATGGGAATGGGAGTATGGGCAGTTACGCAGAGACGTAGTGGAAAATTTACACATTTTATTTTTAAGAAAATTAACTTCTCCTTAATTTGTTACACTTTAATGATAATAATTAAAATGAGAACATCTGAGTTCCCCACCATTAGCTGACCAACATTTCATGTGCTATATATACATAGATGGGCTTGAACGGCCGCACCAAACATGTGCAGAGTTGTTGCAGGAAATCTATTGACATATATTGTTGTGTTGGAATATGATGAGAAATTTGAAATGGCTCACTGACCAAACTAATTGTTGAGACCTGAGGGTAGGAAAAAGTGGACACATGTACTTGGTGATTTCTTTTCAATTTTGAGTGTCCGACTAATTAACTAAAAAAAATCAATTCTACTAACTAGTAACCATAAGAACAAAAAAATCAATTTCCAAACAAATATTATTTTCTCCCACTCATCTTTGGTATGTAGCTCATCTCATATTTCCGACGAGATGAGCGAATTTCTCAATAAAGAATTTGAGCAATATCTGATTAATGACAACATAAAACATGTATTGGGCTGGAAAAGAACTCGTATTATCATTAGCATAAAAAAAAACTCGAATTATCATGATTGTAAGTCAAATCTAATATTCTGTGCTACATAAAAGAACCAGTGGTTAGGAAAAGTTCAATTAATTAATTTGGTCCCACAGGCAATTGAGCAATCTGATTTTCTTCACACTAATGATGAGGGAGCAGGACGCGTTGGTGTATTATCATAACAAATGTAAATTAGTTGGTGGTGGATAAACGTCATCCATTTGGATTAGTTAACACATTCCAGATTCCAAAGGAGTACAAACCCTTTTACCAGATAATGTAGTCAAACAGTGAACTAATAAGCTTGAAATTTTTACTTTCATGAGAAAATTTCTCATGTAGTAAGAAATAATTTCAAACTATTATCAACTGGACGAGTTTCAGGCAATTTTGTTTAGAAATTAACATATTTTAATTTTAAACATTAAGTTTGATGACCAAAATTTTTGACTTAGAAGAATGTTAGAATAACAAATTTTTTTATATGAATATTCTCATGATAAATGTAAGAACAGTTGTGCTTAAAATTTTTAGTATTAATAGGCAGTATGATTTGTTATAAATTGATGCGTGCTCAAAAGATTAAAAGGTCATATTTCTTTAGCATAAACCCACGTAAGTTTGTTTGAGAATCTTACTCCACGGTATGGATAAAGTGCCACATTCTCCAATGTAATCTTGTTTGTTGTCTTATTGATCAGGAAAAGAATTACTACTAAAGTTCATACTCTTTCATATGGGCAGGACATAGAACAGATAAGTGGAAGGCAATGCAAAAGTCATGGTAATGATTTACGATGAGATAAAAAGACACTAAAAGGGAAGACATCAGGTTGGTGGGCGGTCATTTTCATCGTCATTTTTATTAGGTGCCTTTAATTAGATTTTCAAGGTTTAGATATATATAACTGGGCAGAGCAAGCTACTGGACAAAGCAGACTCGCAATTCTTGAACAAAAAGTTGGCAAAAGCAGCTAGAAGCCATCATTATACACTTTGAATTCAGCTTGCAAAGGAGCTTTTTGAGTTTTGAGTAGCACACAGCATTGGCATCTAAAGATGGAATTTCCAAGTAGAATGCACACTTATAACAGTTCTGCTCGAATTCATTATATCCGGTTTTCTATTTGATCCACAATATCATAGGTTAGATTGCGTTATACTCCCACTTGCACATACAGTAGCACAAGAAGCATACACCCATTTGCAATCACCTTCAAGTATTAAAAAGAAAATACTTCCTGTACTTCTAGAAAACAAAGTATAATTGCCATACGTAGTAGGTGATGGAAATTCAAATACATGAATATATACCCAGTTTAACCTGTTTTTGATCATTTCTGTTGCCAAGATATTGAGATGATCATTCGTATTTCCGTGCAAAACAACAGTGAACTGAACTGGTTGAGTTGGGCTCTCTGGTTGGTGCCTTGGTCTAAGGTTTTCTCCATCTTTTATGTGACAGGATTGAATCACTGTTAATTCAGCTGTTTTTGTTAGTGGCCTATCCACTCCATAAAAACTTTCTATATGTCTACCGGAGCAAAATTTAATCCTACCATAGCAACATTTTGTCGTGTTATAACTTCATTACTTTTGCTTGATCTACTGTCATGCTTTTTCTGACTATCCAAATTCGAAAAGGAGTTTGTCCCATAGTTTCTGTTCTTCTTTGTAGATCAAAGTGTAGTAATTATTTGCCATTCCTGATCAGAACCAAGCCGTATATATATTAAGCAAAAAGACACACCAGCATTCAGTGGGAACTAGATTATCACAGATATAAAAGCAGTGTCATATTGAACATAATCAACAGGTTAATCAAATTAACCCGTCTTATTTTGCTTCAATACTAGAATGAAGCAATACTAGTGCCATATATATCTGAAGTTTAAGCCCCTCAGGCTAGACCTTTTGAAGGAGAATCTGGACACCTTGTCCAGGCTCTACAATCATTCTGTAGGCAGGACAGTGGCGGTAGTTGGGGGATAGGGTGAACTTGAACTTGGATAGGATCATGGAGAGGAGAACTTTTAGTTGAACCGTGGCAAATTTCTTCCCCAAGCACGTGCGAGGACCGAGCCCGAAGGGAATGTAAGTTCCTGGGTAGTTGCAGGCCTTGGATACACCCTCACTGAACCTCTCAGGTTTGAACTCATTAGCATCTGGTCCCCAAATTTCAGGGTCCCTATGCAATGATGGTATCAGAGTCCATAAGCATACCCCTTTAGGAACAACAATGTCTCCGACTTGGGTCTCTTCAAGTGCTTCCCTTGACACAAATGCTCCTGGTGGGTATAGACGGAGAGTCTCATGAATCACCATAGTTAGCTGCAGTAGTACACAATTGTATCATGTTACTATTCTAACAAAATATAGGATGCTTTCAAGACTAAACCTGCAATGCTGTGTCTGCATAGTATAATTAAATGATACAATGCAAGTGAAATGCGAAGATAAAATGTCTTAATTAAAGAAGCAAATACCATTTTCAAGTGTGGGAGTGTGTCATTATCTGGCAACTGACCCTTGCACACCTGAGCAAGTTCTGCTCGGAGTATGTCCTGCCACTCTGGGTATAAAGCAAGTAACATCAAGCACCAGGAGGCAGAAACAGCAGTGGTTTCATGGCCGGCAAAGTAAATTGTCTTGCAGTTATCGACAATTAGACTCTTGGATGAATCTTTATCAAGATTTTCATCCTTGGCCGCCTCAAGTATTGATTGCAACAGATCTTTCTTTGATGAAGAACTTGTCTCTGGCCTTTCTTGTTGCCGTTCTTGAACTGCATCCCAGATCAATGAGTCTATCTCCTTTTTTCGATTGTCCATCCATATTTGCATTTTTTTTCGAAAGAATCTGCTCCTATATCATGAATACAAAAGAAGATTAATGTACCCAACTACAGCTACGAGAGGCTACCTAGTCATGTTGCTAGGTATATATATAGTTGTCATGACTCAAGAGTGGACATGGTGAAGTAGAAGAAAATTTTTTGTGGGTAGTGT
Source organism: Turnera subulata (assembly GCA_028386065.3). Lineage (NCBI taxonomy): Eukaryota > Viridiplantae > Streptophyta > Magnoliopsida > Malpighiales > Passifloraceae > Turnera > Turnera subulata. Next base: position 63,725 of record JAKUCV010001847.1, read on the forward strand.
CTATAATCAATAATGATTATCCAATGTGATCATCTATAAACACATCCAAGTCTTGAAAGAATTACTTGCCTACATAGAAGGATCAAAACTAAAAGAGACAAAGCTTACCCAAAACTGGGGAATTTGAGGAACAAGCTTTTCTCGGAAACTGCATTTTGAAGGCTCCTGAGCAGAGAAAAGATTTCTTTGCCTTTAGAATAAGAACTTCCAAAGCAAGCCCTTGAAATGACATCAGCTGACACCTCTCTCAGATCTGCATATACCTCCACATCAGCTGTAACGCCACCTTCTGCTGCAATGTACTCCTCCCATTTCTGCAGCAATGGCTTTGCTGACTCCTTCATCAGTTCCACCATTCCCTGATTCCCTCGATTCAAAATGGTCCAAGCAATATTGACCCATCAGTACAAAATCCATTATCCTATAAAGTACCACTACGTACTGTATACATATTGTCTCTTTAATTTGAACAAAGCAAACAAGTACTCTTAATTATCATCACAGCCTGCTGGCTGGCAGAGTGAATATGTTGTAATTACCTTAACCTTGTCCATGAAGAACTCCTGTGCAACAATTTTCCTTTGATGAGACCAACTCTGACCATTTGACCTCAAAATGCCATTCCCTAGCATCGGCGCTAGTTTCTCTGATAAGAAAGTTGGCTTCCCCAAGTCCAAAGTCATGTTTTGATTCATTTCCCTCACTAGCTCAGGCTTGTTCACATACAAGTGTTGCCTCATCCAGATTGAGTATGTGTAGAGTGTACCTGTTTTAACAAAAGAAATATTTATGAGCGTTTTCTAATACATAAAGAATGACAAACTTTTCGAAAAAAATAAAGAATGACATATATAGCATGAGAACTTCAGTACAGTAGTAAAGTATTGAAATCACTATGAAATAATAGGAGGGATTATAAATGATTTCGAACCGAACACAGTCCCTGCCAAAATCCTGTTTTATTCTGACAATTGTAAAACAAACCGCATCGATCAGGCACGTGCTATCATATGTAAAAGCACACCATGTGACGCAAACATCGTACTTTCACTGAGATAGCGCACGTCATATATCATGTTAGAGCATATATGATCATAAAAAAAATAAAAATAAAAAACAGAACAAAACCTAAATCCCTTAGCAGAACTGGTAAACACAAACTTACTTTTTTAGTAATGTGATGGAAGTTTTATTTGGATCAAGCTTCAAAACATTTTAGAATATTGATTCACTCAAAAGTAGAGAGTGTGGATGATGTCAAATCCGAAGAAGAAATCATGACTGGATAGTATAAACCCAGCAGAGGAAAAGATGAACAGAGGCAAGCAATTTGGTAGTATAACTATATTTCCAAGTCAAATTAATATGAGGTGATCACATATAAAAAAGAAATGAACATCTTATATATGATGCAAAGGCGATAAGGGGAAATTGTCATAATGTAAATTATATAAATTCTATATATTGAAAGAACGTACGGTTATATTTTACTTGGCTTGGCGGTAGATAAGACCTACAGCTAGCTAGGTTCGTAGGTCTTTATTGGGAAAGGTCATTTTCTTCAATGGGATATTACACGTGGACATGTGCATGTGTATGAAAGCGTGAAAATCAAATAGTTCGATCGATGTGTTCATATATATGTGTGTGAGTCGGTTTAGGATAACATCAAATTGAAACCATGATTCTGAGTATTATTGGTACATATTATATATACCCATCATCTCATGAGTTATAAACAAGAAAATACAGAGCAAATGAATATAGATAAGTTAATAAAAACGTACCATATTTGTTTCTCCATTCTACAAAGTATGGGAAGAGAGTAGAAGTGTAATCGTGTGCAACAAAATCAGCTTGATTTGCATCAGCTGCTTTGACGGACTTCTGGAGTTTTTTCATCTCGCGGACGTTCCCGCACAAGAAAGAAGGTGCAGGCCCTCTTATGCCTTGCCGTTTAAGCTTCCACTTTCTCTTCTCAGCCTCTAGTAAGAAAGTTCTGTAAAGATACATCACAAGGAAGACCAGTGCAAGTATGGAAGAAACTGCGCTAAAAGTATCAGAACGGATCTCCATTTTTTCTTTTGTTTCTCTTTTGAGAAATGACACTACACGAACTATGTATTTCTGCAGGAAGGGAGACTTGATTTCTTTTAATGGAAGTGGATGTGTAGAATGACACTGTGGAAAATGACCAGTGATTGTGGTTGTATATATAGGATGGAGAAAGGAAAAAAGCCAAATTCTATGATGTAAGAACTAAGAAGAGTTCGATATTTGTAGCTAGCAATTAATATTAGCGTCAAAAGAAAAATATTCTTGGGGCCCAATAAGATGTTTTAGGCATATACTAGCGTTTGCAAAACATCATTTGCAAGCAGGTGTACACGAATGAAATGATTTTGGAATATTATACACTTATTATAGGGGAACAAAATACGAATAAGTTAAAGGACTGCCCCAAGAGCACCTTAAAAGTAGTAACTAGTTTGCCTCAGAGTCTGTCACTTCGGTGTCAATGTCATGTGTGTGTGTAGGTCATAACTCATATTTCTAGACTAGACTGACATCATCGGTTCTAAACTGGAAAAGAAAGAGGTTCAATCGGCAAAGAAAGTAAGAGAGCTTTCGAACAAAAAGAGAAATTAAAGTGGCAGAAAGAAGGCCAAAGATTGACAAACATGGGAAGGCAAGGCTAGACCAGGATCACTGTACCAGATCATCTAGTTTGTATTCCAGTGATTAATTGCATCATCATGGCTAAAGTTTTCTTCCGTCATGCTATCCTCTCCTATTAAACAAAGTTGGTGTTTGGACGCCAAAAGCCAATTTCCTTACTCGCCAAGATGTATGTGTAAGCGCATCTGTTCTTGTTCCTTATGTCCACGTCTTCATTCATGTTTGTCTCTCTCAACATGGATAAAATGCATTAAAATTGTTTCCGTGGATGAAGGCATCTTCTTGGCTTGGGCTTTCCTTCGTGTGAAGGAAGAATCTAAGTACAAAAATTCAGATTCTTTCCTGTAAATCCTGGTTAGACTAAGTTACCCTTGTTGGATTTCTATTTGGATAGATATATATAGATGATATTTTAAAAAATGGATTAAGGTGCAAATTTTAGTATACAAAGAGAGAGGTATGTATGTTGATGTTCTTTAAGGATGAATTAACATGGTGCAGATAATACACAAAAAGAGAGAAAGAGGTCTATTGATATCTCATGAAGATTTTACAGAATTTCATTATAAAGAGAAAGAGAAAGAGAGGTTTTCCTTAAAGCATCTGTTTTGTAAATCATCTTATTGAATAGGTTTTAATTTAGATTTAGCCTATTGATGGAGAGAGCTTTATTGATGTCTACAAAATCTCAATGTATGATAAGATAAAATCTTGCAGAATCTCACTATTTTCTAAACCCTAATTAGATCAATTTATTGAACCAAATCATTTTAAAAGATTAAATATATCAATTCATATAATTCTGGTTAGGTTTTAAAAGATCAAATATATCAATTCATATGATTCTGGTTAGGTATTTCAGTACAGAGAGGTTCTTCTGATATTTATTAGGGATGGGTTACCCATTCTGCAGTAAGTATAGGAGGAGAGAGAAATCTATTGATCTGTTTTGATGCCCTAGCATCCTGGTACAGAAAAGATAGAGAGAGAGAGGTCTTCTTTAAGACATCTAATTTGTAAATCCTAATTAAATTATCTTATTGAATCAGTTATAATTTAGTCATTGCAGTATTTTAAAAGTTAAGAATGTCAATTTATATGATTCTTATAATGTTTCCATTCAATAGATTTAGACTCTTGATGAGAGTGAGAGGTTTATTGATGTAACAGCCCGGGTAAAAATTTGGATTTTTACCGGGACTGTAGAAGTCGTTTTACCGTGATTTACTGTTGAATTAATCTTGGGTAATTAATTCAAGGTAAATCGGGAGTCGTTTTTCGAAACCGAGAGTTTTCCCGCGCTCGTGAATTTCCCGTGGATTTTTCGGAACTAAATTGGTATTTTTCGGGTTTCGGAATTTCTCGGAAAATCACACCGGAAAATAACTAAGGAGGTATCTGTTATTTTCTGGTCCGGATCGGACTCGCCCGTAATATGGACGAACTGATTATCACATGATTAATAGTTAATCACATGATTAACAGTTAATCACAGTCTATAAAATCAGAGGAAGAAGGAACCGGGTGAGGAAGAGAAGAAGAAAAAAAAAGAGAGAAAAGAGAAAAGGAGAGGAAAAAGAAAAAGAGAGAAAAGGAAAAAAAGAGAGAAAAAAAAAGATAGAAAAAAAAAACACAGAAAGCAGAGAAAAAAAAAAGAAAGAAGAAGAGGGAAAAAAAATGAAGGAGGAGGAAAAAAAATATAAATACAGAAAATCAAAAAAAAAGGAAAAGAAAATAGGAGAAAATATGAAAAATGAAGAAAATGGGTTTTTGCACAGTACCGTCACCTTGCTTCCGCCTCGTTACTGTGCTCGCGCCGCCGTTCCCGGCCTCCTCTCGACGCACCGCCGCCACCTGGGTGTTCTCCAAGACGTCGCGACCAGAACCCAGCCGCCTACTCCTCCTTCCGTCGCCGGAGCCGCCACCACGCGCCTTCGACCCGTCGGCAGACCCGTGGATCTGCCCTTTTCCGCCGCTGCCGACGACGAAGCCCAGCAGCCGCAGCAGCAAGCTCCACCGCGACGTCGCCCTTGTCTCGCCAAGCCGTGGCCGTCCTGCTCATCGCCTCCCGCGCTCGCTGCCGTCGTCCACAGCCGCAGCAACCCGGAGGTAAGACCCGGATCCTGCAAGGATCCGTCCCGCCGAAACGGGTCGCGGTCAGTGGGTTGGGTTTGTTGTTGGACTCGGGTTGTGAGGTGTTGGGCCGGGCTGGGCGTGGGCCTGTGATCGGGCCTGCTGCCTTGGTCTGGGCCGACCCTATTCATGGCCCAGTCCATTTAATTTTTTTTTAAAAAAAACAAATTATATATATATTTTTATTAATATTTTGGAATTCAATTTTGGAGAAAAATTATATAGTTATTTTGAGAAAAATATGGACAATTTGATTCTGGAATTTTTATTAAAATATAGATATATTTACTTGGATAAATAATTAAGATTATGTTTTGGGAAACTATTACTAATTGGAAAAAAATAAATACCACATAAATAATTTCTGTAAATTTAATTTGTATATTATTTTGTCTAGAAAATTATGAATGTGGTAAATGTATATAAATATGTATTTTTGAAATTAAAGATAATTATATTTTATGTTGGGAAAATATTATTATATATATTTGGAAAAGATAAATACTATACATATTTTCTGAAAATTATAATTAGGTTATTATTTTTCTGGAAAAATTATAATGATTATTATTTTGGGAAATTATAATTATTTTATGAAAATATATTTTGAAAAGAGTTTTAATTAAAGTATGGTACCGAAATTGTATTCGGATATACGTATGGTTAAATATTTTCGATAAATGGAAATAATAAAAGATGAGTAACCGGGATGGGTACATATCGTAATATTGGCATCATGACATACTCTTATGTGCATTTATGTGTATGAATGATTTTGTGGTATAGGTCAGATATCGGGCAGTTTCCCGAGGAGCCGGCGTCGGACCGGTCATTATTTTCAGAGTTGAGTAATCGGCTAAGGTGAGGTTAAGTAAATATTTATTTACATCCCGTGATATCAAGTTGCTGTTTGGTTGCTATATGTGCCAATTGCTGGTATGAAACTTTGTGGCTGTTGTGTTATATGCTTGGATAACTCTTTGTGGCTGTGTTTTGTCTGTTGTGTGATGAATTAAGTTGATAATTATTGTCGTTGATGCTGTTGAAATTATTATTGCTGTTGATATCATTGATGAGGTTGGAATTATGGTTATAAGTAAGACTACTACTGTTGTTGATTGTGAGAAATGTGTAAGCTGGGTACCGAGGGTACTATTATGTGATGACAGTTTGATATTGGTTATTATCCAGACGAGCGGAGAGGCTGCGAGCCTGCTCGGGATAATGAGATAATGGTTGGATGATAGAGATGTGGTAATTAGTCGAGGGAAAGGAAATAATAAAATTGAATACACTTAGACATCTAGTGAGTCACAGTTAAATGTTGGAACAGCCAGATGGTAGTCTTAGATTATGGTGCTGGGGGAGAGTTAGTGGTTGGTGCCTGCTCCCTGTCTGTACCAAGTTATTGTTATTGTTTGGGCACTGGGGGAGAGTTAGTGGTTGGTCCTGCTCCCTGTCTGTGCCAGTTATTACGTGGAGGTACCGGGGAGGGGTCCACGGGCTAGCTAGCTTGACTACCAGGCGACGGCCATCATTTAACTTGTGATAGGGGCCCTGATAATAAAATTGGAATAGTGTGTCTAGAATAACCAGTGTGTATTTAAGGTTCGTGAGAACCTTGGTTAGTTGTTGTGTTGTGACTTGGATTATTTACGGTGTTGTATATGTATATTTGCTTATGGGTTTACCCGGTGGGCACTTCGGACTCACCCCTCACCTGCGGGCTTTCATCCCGTAGGTTGAGTTATTTGTGGTTCAGGTATATTGCATTCCAGACAGGCTGCGGCGTTATCCCTTGGACAGGACTCGGATCCATTAGTTGCATCATGGGTTGCATACAGAGTCATTGTGAGTCGTTAAGTCTTCCGCTGTGCTGTTTATTTTGTCGTTGGGCCGTAGGGCCATATTGTTGTTGCTTACAGTGTTTATGTGAGTTAAAGTCTTCCGCTGTGCATATTATTATTGTTGTTGGGCCATTGGGCCGGTTTTATTATTATTGATGTTTGTTATTTTGGGCCGTTGGGGCCGAGTTGTTGTTGTACACACTGTATGTTGAGTCATGTTGGGTTGGGTCGTCACAGTTCCGGCACGTGTTTACTGTGTACGGTAAATACGGGTCGGGGCGTTTCATTTTGGTAGCGGAGCGGGCGTTAGGTCTTGTTGGGCAGTCTTTGTGTGTTTGTTGTCTTGTTTGCATAGTTCGCTCCAGTTGTTTATTATTTTATATCATTTAGTTAGTGCATTATGGATCCAGTCAAGGGACGCCAGCTGTCGCAGAACATACACATAAGAGGTAATGATGCCATAAATAAGCGAAAATACAAATATTATTAATATTGCTAATATTTTGATAGAAAGGGAAATATTAATATATTGATTGCAAACAGAAATATTACATTGATATTTTATAAAAAGGGAAATAATACATTGATTTTTAATAATTTATAAAAATAGAAATACATTAACGGTTTGCAACGACGTTGACGCGGAAGCTGTTTGCGTCACTGTTGACGTTGACCGTCACTCTATCGCTCCAAGAGAGCCACATGCCGCCTCTGTCGCGCTGGCCAGGAATCTCGAACCGGTTAGCTTGAGGGAACCGGAGTGGAATCAGACCGTGATCGTCCCGTGGTTGCCACTGCGTCTCCGTCAGAAGAACCATGTTGGGCTTGTACTGGTTCTTCAGGTCCCTCAGAGTGCGTGAGAATTCCTGTGCACGTCTTGCAACTCCTCTGCAGTTCCACACCAGCAGACGTACCTTTGGCCAGGTTGGAGGTAGCCGAGTCATTCTGGGTATGCTCTGGGCTGTCATTGCGAGCTGGTAGTAAGCGCCTTGCTCCACAGTCAGGCAAGTGGACTCCAGGTTGAACTCTTGAAGCCTATCCGAGATGAAGAACATCACGGAGTTTGCTGAGCCGTAGTAGGAAGTCCTCAGTGTCCCATGATCCTCTAGGAAGAACACCTCTTCCATTGGAGTGACGAAGAACCGTGATGAGTAGAGTTCGTCGACGAAGACCAGTCGAGGCATTCTACCGAGTTCGTTGGGTAGCTCTTCAGCACGCTCATTGACCATGCTGTAGGCCAGACGGTTCCTTCTGCCAAGATTGGCACCTTCGACGAAGAAAACGGATGAGGGAGCAGGCATGTTGTTTGACGTGTAGTGTTTTGTTTTTCAGAATTTTGTGGTTTTGTTTGCTTGAGCGTTTTGTTGCTTATAATGCTTTTGATAATCTACACATCACCGCTCCTTCTTTTATACTCATATGAGGATCGTGATTACCGTTTTTGATTTTCAAGATCTTGTTTTTGAATTTTTCCGTTGCTTGCATTTATTGCTTTACGCGTTTTTCGGACCCATGCCAGAGATTTTCAGCCTATTTTCAACTCATGATTTTCTTTCGCTCTGGCTACCTTGTCTTTTCTTGTTATGGTCTTTCTATATTTTCTTGCATCTTTTATTACTTGCATCCGTGACCGTTGAGGCCAGACGGATGGGACCGTATCTCGAGTAGAGTGCATGTGCGACAAGCTCACAGTTGTTCAGACATCGTGGAGAGATACGAGCCTTGACAGACGTTTTGGCTTATGCGGAAATTGTGAACAAGTGGGTATCGTTTCCTTCGAGGGACACAGGACGATCCCGTGAACATCGCTTTCCGAGTTAACGGATATCTTCTTCACGAGGTTAACAGACGTCACCGTTAGCTGTGCGAGTTACGTTTCGTGGTTCGAGGATGTTTACGTCCGGTACGGGCACCGATCAAGAAATATTTCTGTTTTAACTTCTTTATATTTTGGTTTTGTTACATGAGATTTAATTTTAAATTTATTTATATTTGATTTCATATTCTTATTGATGGTTTTTGTTTTGTGTTGTGATGTTTTTAATTTTTCTGTTGGCATGCGTTTTCACAATTGAACAAGAGTTTTATTTTAAAAGAAAACTTATTTTATTTAATCATAATAGTTTTACAATAGGAGAAGAAGTACTCTACTGAGTTACTTGCTTCTCTAAGTCTTTTACAAGCTTCCTTAAGTTTTCTACGTTGGACGAGAGTGCCATACACGCCACTTCGATCTGCATCACCGCAGAGCTGACCTTCTTCAGGGAAGCGTTCAGCTGTGAAAGTGTCTGAAGTGGAGTGCTGCTCTGCGCCGTTCCTTTGCCTTTCCTATCAGTAGAAGGCTCTTCCTTGCTGGCGCGTTTCTTCTGCCGTCTTGGAGAGACGACCATATGCTCCTTAAGGCCGACGATGTTCGTCTTGAAGCGTTTCTTCGGAGGTTCCTCTTCATCGGAGCTTGTTTGGAAAGCTCTGCCGCCGATGTAGCTGTTGTTCTCGGAGTCTGAAGTCGTTCGAGAACGAAGTGGAGAGTCCATGGCTGAGAGTGAATGTCTCAGCTGTGAGGTTTGGTATTTATAAGCGGATGAGATGTCGCTTAAGGGTATAAGCGGTATCTCATGTTGAGTTTGGACACCTGGCAGAGTGTGCCAGAAGCTTATCGTGGTAGGACCCACGGATAAGACGGAATTTCGGGGACGAAATTCTTTTTAAGGTGGGTAGACTGTAACAGCCCGGGTAAAATTTGGAATTTTACCGGGACTGTAGAAATTGTTTTACCGTGATTTACTGTCGAATTAACCTTGGGTAATTAATTCACAGTAAACGGGAGTCGTTTTTCGAAATCGAGAATTTTCCCGCGCTCGGGAGTTTCTTCCTAACTAACCGAGCCTCGGTTTTCAATTCCGGGACTTGGACGACGTTCAGGAGGATTAATCGGATTTTCCGAGCCCAAGTTGTATTTTTGGACTCGGGACGGAATTTGTCGGAAAGACGGGAGTATCCCTGCGTCTACGGGATTCCGACGCGAGAATCCGGACCCGCCAACGAGCTTGCCCCGAGCCACTCTTCTTCCTCCTCTCTCCTTTCTCTTCCTCTTTCCCGGCTACGCTTTTCCTCTCTCCCGGTTTTTCCCGGCCACGTGGGCCCCACTTCTCTTCTCTCTTTTCTTTCTTTTCCTTCCTTTCTCCTTCTCTTTTTCTTTCTCTTTTTCTTTCCACCCTCAGCCGCCATGACCCGTGACCACTGACCCCTCCATTTTCTTTTTCTCTCGCCGCCGGCCCACCTCCTCTCTTTTCCTTTTCCTTGTTCCCCCGTGACCACTTCCCCATCTCTTCTTCTATTTTTCCTTTGTTCTTTTCTTTCTCTTCTTCATTTTCTCTCCTCACTTCCACCCGATCCATACACACACCTCCTTCCTCCCCATCTCCTTTTCCTTCATTTTCCCCACATTCACCGCCACCAAGACCACCATACACCGCCACCACCACTGCCGCCAGTGAGCACCACTGCAACCCCACGCCGCCATCCCACCTTCTTCCTCCTCCCACCTTCGCGTCGCCAGCCGGACGAAACCATCTTCCTCTGCAGCAAGGCCTCCTCCCGGGTTCAGTTGTCGTCGCCGCCGGGTCTTCGCCGCGCCTCACCGCCGCCTGCACTGCCACCTCTCTTCTCCTCCTCCCCGGTGCAGCAGCAGCGCCGCCATCCTCTTCCCCTCTCCTCCTCGTGCACCGTTGCAGGACGGGGAGCCGCCATCAACGCGAAGCCGCCGCAGCTGCACCTCAACACCGCGACGTCCACCACCAGCCTTCCCTCCCTCGCCATGCCGCCCTGCTCCCGTGCCACCGTGCTACCGCCCGCACCCGTCGCCCACCGCTCGCCGCCGCCTCTGCAAACTCAAGGTGAGCCTTGAGAAGATGGTGACCCGGTTTGGATGGGTCACGGGTCGGGTCTGACCCGGTATTGTAGCTGATGGGTTAGGGTTTGGTTTGTGGACTATGGGTTTTAGTTGGGTTATGTTGGTGGGCTGAGATGTGTGGGCTTGGGTTTTGTGGGGATTGGGTTATAGGTTTAGGTGTTTAGTTTGTTGGGCTTTAGTTGGGTTATGGGTTATGGGTTAGGTTTGGGCTATGTGGGTTAGGCTTGGACTTGGCCCAGTCCAGAAATAAAAGAAAATAAATAATAATAATTATAATAATCAAAATAAAATCTGGGAATTTAAATAAAGACTATATAATTTTGAAAATATAAATTTTGAAAAGGAAATAATTTTTGGGAAAATAAATAATTTGGGAAAGTGTAAGATATGGAAATAATTAATATTTATGCATACGGGAATAAGTTGGGAAATATATATATATATATTAACAAATTCGTATTTATTATCGGAAAAATAAGTTATATGGTTATATTTTCTGGAAATGGAGTTTTCTAAAGAAAATAATAATTGGAAACTATATTTGGAAAGTATAATAATTTTTATGGAGATATTATGGAAAATATATATATATATATTATAAATTCCAGAAAAATCATAGTAACTACTATTTTGAGAAATTATAATTATTTTATGAAAATATATTTTGAAAAGAGTTTTAATTAAAGTATGGTACCGAAATTATATTCGGAAATACGTACGGTAAATATTTTCGGTAAATGGAAATAATAAGGGATAAGAACCGGGATGGGTTATTACGCAGTTTGGCATCATAGAGTACCGAATATGTGCATTTATGTGTATGCATTGTTTTGTTGTATAGGTTATGATATCGAACAGTTCCTGTGGAACCGGCTTTGGACCGATCGATGTTTCCAGAGTTGAGTAATCGGCTAAGGTGAGGTTAAGTAAATATTTATTTACATCCCGTGATATCAAGTTGCTGTTTGCTTACTGTGTCCAATGATGCTGGTATGATACTTTGTGGCTGTGTGTGGTTTGTTGTGTGATGAATTGAGATGATAATTGTTGCCGTTGATGTTGTGTAATTATTATTGTTGTTGATATTATTGATGATGTTGGGATTTGTGGATATAAGTGAGATTGTTGCTGTTGTTGACTGTAGAATTGTGTGAGTTGAGTACCGGGGGTACTATTATGTGATGACAGTTTGGTATTGGATATTATCCAGACGAGCGGAGAGGCTGCGAGCCTGCTCGGGATAATGAGATAATGGTTGGATGATAGAAATGTAGTAACTAGTCGAGGGGAAAGAAAATAATAAAATGGAAACACTTAGACATCTAGTAAGTCACAGTTAAATGTTGGAACAGCCAGATGGTAGTCTTAGATTATGGTGCTGGGGGAGAGTTAGTGGTTGGTGCCTGCTCCCTGTCTGTACCAAGTTATTGTTATTGTTTGGGCACTGGGGGAGAGTTAGTGGTTGGTCCTGCTCCCTGTCTGTGCCAGTTATTACGTGGAGGTACCGGGGAGGGGTCCACGGGCTAGCTAGCTTGACTACCAGGCGACGGCCATCATTTAACTTGTGATAGGGGCCCTGATAATAAAATTGGAATAGTTTGTCTAGAATCACCAGTGTGTATTTAAGGTTCGTGAGAACCTTGGTTAATTGTTGTGTTGTGACTTGGAATAGTTACGGTGTATGTATATGTATATTTGCTTATGGGTTTACCCGGTGGGCACTTCGGACTCACCCCTCACCTGCGGGCTTTCATCCCGTAGGTTGAGTTATTTGTGGTTCAGGTATATTGCATTCCAGACAGGCTGCGGCGTTATCCCTTGGACGGGCTTGGATCCATTAGTTGCATCATGGGTTGCATACAGAGTCATTGTGAGTCGTTAAGTCTTCCGCTGTGCTGTTTATTTTGCCGTTGGGCCGTAGGCCATATTGTTGTTGCTTACAGTGTTTGTGTGAATTAAAGTCTTCCGCTGTGCATATTATTATTGATGTTGGGCCAATGGGCCGGTTTATTATTATTGATGTTTGATATTTTGGGCCATTGGGGCCGAGTTGTTGTTGTATACACTGTAAGCTGAGTCATGTTGGGTTGGGTCGTCACAGTTCCGGCACGTGTTTACTGTGTACGGTAAATACGGGCCGGGGCGTTTCAATTGATGTCTACAAAATCTCACTATGGTAAGAGAGAATCTCAGCATGTTAAGATACAGTCTTGCAGAATCTCAATATTTTGTAAAACCTAATTAGATCAACTTATTAAATATGAGGTTAGGTATTACAGTAGAGAGAGGTTCTTCAGATGTTGCTTTATGTTTCTTAAGGATGGACTACCTAACATCCTCCAGATAGTACAGAAGGAGAAAGAAATCTACTGATCTCTTTTGATGGACTAACATCCTGCTCTCAAGTATACAAAAGATAGAAAGAGAGAGAGGTCTTCTTTAAAATATTTAATTTGTAAATCCTAATTAAATTATCTTATTGAATTAGTTTAACTTAGTTATTTCGAATTTAAAACTTAAGAATGTAGTATTTTAAAGATTAAGGATGTCAATTTATATGATTCTTGTTATGTTTGTTATGTTCCATTCAATAAAAAATAGTATGCTTCATATGTTCATGAAATGCTGATGATCTTTTCTTGAGCTGACAGTTTCATTAATACTCTTTTCTGCCCTGTGTGTAATGTATAATTAGTGTGGACAATTTATTTTATTTTCCATAAGACTACTTATTGACTACACTTATCTTCATTTTATAGATTTGTAAGTTGCTGATATTCAACTTAAGTATGTAGTATTTTAAAGATTAAGGAAGTCAATTTATATGATTCTTGTTATATTTGTTATGTTCCATCATGTTGATGAGAGTGAGAAATTATTGATGTTTACAAAACTTCACTTTTACTATGGCAAGAGGGAGTCTCACTATGGTAGGATAGAGTCTTGCAGAATCTTAGTATTTTGTAAATCATAATTAAATCAACTTACTGAATATGTTTCAATTTAACCAAACCATTTCAAAAGATTAAGGATATCAATTTATATGATCTTGGTTAGATTTCTATTTGGATAGATTTGTAGACCTATTATTAATGTATTTAAAGGTAAGGTTAAGGTACAAATTCAAGTACAAAAAGTGAGAGGAATGTTGATGTTTTAAGGATGGGCTACCATTCTATGTAGAGAGAGAGAGAGATTTGTTGATGTCTCTCAAAAAATGTGATAACATCTTTGAATCAGTTTTAATTTAATCAAGTCATTTTGAATTTAAAACTTAAGAATACAGTGTTTTGTAAACCTTAACTAGAGGGTTTAGATCAACTTATTAAATATGCTTTAATTGAACCAAACATTTCAAAAGATTAAGGATATTAATTTATATAATTCTTTATATTTGGATAGATTTATAGATATGTTATTTATGTTTTTAAAGATAGGTTAAGATACAAATTTCAATACAAAAAAGTTAAAGTACAAATTTCAGTACAAGAAGAGAAAGTGGATGGTTGAAGTTTCTTGGATGCTAGAGATAACATAAGAAGGGAGGGAGGTAATTAAATTATCTTATTGGATCAGTTTTAATTTAATCAATTTATTTTGGATTTAAAAGCAGTATTTTAAAGATTAAGGATGCCGACTCATATTCTTGTTATGTTTCCATTTAGATAGATTTAGCTTGTTGATGAGAGAAATAAGTTTATTGATTAAGGCGCTACATGGAGATTTTCCTTTCAGCACATCCATGCTCGTTTCGAATGCAGAGACTCTAAAGAATTGGAAAGGCCACAGGAGAAAATTTAAGTTGTTGGAATGTAACTGACAGCTCTCATTGACTGCGTGGCTTTGGTTGTAATTGTGCTCCAGTTGTAACTTACCAGTGCCCATGTTTACTCACCGACAGATGTATTTATTTGTAAATAATTTTAATAAAAGCATCGTTAGCATAAAAAAAAAAGTTTATTGATGTCTACAGAATCTCTTAATATAGAAAACAGAAAGTTATCTAGAATTTTAAGGTCTTCCTAAAACTTCTAGGGTTTTTCTATCTTGTGCCCTAGGGGCATAGGTTAAGACACTAAAAAAAGAAATACAATCTCGAAATTAATGAGCATCATTTTTCTAGTGATTGAAATAACCCTTCCATAAAAGTGATTTGCATAATGTAATTAATGTAAGACATAACAGTGAAAGGTTATTTCAGTCACTAACAGAATGATGCTCATTAATTTCGAAATTGTATTTCCTTTTTTAGTGTCTTAACCTGTGCCCTTAGGACACAAGATAGAAAAACCCAAACTTCTATTATGTAAATCCTAATTAGATAAACTTATTAAATTTATTTCAACTTAACCAAACCATCTCAAATTTAAAACTTAAAAATAAAACACCTTAATGATCAACTTACTGATTCTGGTCTTAATCACCTCCTGTTAAGAGTTTTTAGGATTATTTATTATGAGCCCTTTTTGTAAGATTTGCCTTTTTTTTGTGATTTGCTAAACATGGTAGCTTCAATAATTCTTCTATTAATAAAGCATCCTCCAATGTATATTTATAGTCTCCTTCTAACATGATTATATTAATTGTTAGTCTATAACATATCTTATTTCATGAAAAGAAAAAAAATAAAAAAGACTTGCCTAAAAGATCTTAAATAGATTGTAAATATTTTTTTTACCCTATAAGAATACTACATATCTTTTTTAAGATGATGTCTAGAGGAACAAAATCAATTTTTAGGATAATATTTGGATAAAACGCACTAAATTATTTTCGCGGATGAAGCATCTTCCTGACTTTGACTTCCCCTTGTATCAAGAATCTAGGTACAAAAATCGAGAGATATTGAAATTTCTCTTTCGTAAACCTGAGAGAGATCTATTTTAAAGATTAAGGATGTCAATTTATATGATTCTTGTTATGTTTCCATTCGAATAGATTTAGCTTGTTGATGAGAGAGAAGTTTATTGATGTCTACAAATCTCTCAATATAGAAAGAGGGAGTCATGTAGAATTTGAGGGTCTTCCTTAAAATTTCATTATTTAAACCCTAATTGGATCAACTTATTGAATCTATTTGAAATTTAACCAAACTATTTTAAATTTAAAATTTAGAAATGCACCATCGTAAAGATCAACTTATTGAATCTAGTCTTAATCACCTCTTGTTAAGAGTTTTCAGGATTACTTTTGTGAGCCTTTTGTATATTTTCTTTTTGTGTAGTTATTTTTAAACTCATTGGGATGTACCAAGAAAACAAAAAAGATATGTCATGTTTCTTTATAGATCCATTTAAACTTATTGATGTCTCTTAAAGATAGACTAACATAAGATATAATATGCCTCAGGTAAGAAAGATTTGCGTTTTATATGCATAGATACAGAGTTTATAACAAAGTTGCTCCCCTATAAGCTAAACATGCTTGCTTCTATAATTCTTTAATTCTTTTTGTTTCATAGATAAAGGATCCTTCAATGTATATTTGTTGTCTACTTTTTTAGGATAATGTCTAGATAAACAAAAGTAATTCTTAAGATAATTTTGGATGAAGCATCTTCCTAAAGATCTGGAGTTTCCTTTTCGTATGAAAAATCTCGGTACAAAACTCGAGAGATATGGTTAGACTACATTACTGAATTTGTTTAAATTTAACCAAGTGATTTCAAATTTAGAATTTAATCTTAAAGATTAAGATCAATTTATATGATTTTTTATATTTGTAAAGATTTATAGAGTTATTAATGTTTTAAAGATGAGTTTAAAGTGCGAATTTCACTTCAATACAGTAAAAGAGAGCGGTCTTATAATATTTTTTAAAGATGGACTACCATTTTGCAAATAGTATAGAAGGAGAGAGAAATTTGCTGATGTCTTTTGATGAGTTAACATCGTGCAAAATCTCACAAAAAAAAAATATAGAAATAAGAGAGAGAGGTCATGCAGAATCTTAGAAAGAAAGGTCTTCCTTAAAAACTTCTGTTATGTAAACCATTTCAAATTTGAAACTTAAAAATGCAACATCTTAAAAATCAACTTATTAATTATGGTCCTAGTCACCTTTTATTAACAGATGTTTTTAGGATTTTTTTTGTAAATCTTTTGTATATTTTCTTTTCCAGTAGTTTGTTTTTAACTCATTAGGATGTACCAAGAAAAGAAAATTGATATGTCATGTTTCTATACAATCTATTCAACCTTGTCTTTTAAAGATAGACTAAGCATAAGAGACAATAAGTAAGAAAGATCTACATTGTATGCATTGCTCTAGGTTTGAGTTTATAACAAAGTCGCTGACTTATTAAATAAACATGTTAGCTTCTATAATTCTTTTGTTTTGTGGATGGAGGATCCTCCAATGTATATTTGTAATCTCCTCCAACATGATTGTATTAACTGTCAAAGGTCTCAAATAGATTGTAAATATTTATTTGACCCTAAAAATACTACCTATCCCTTCTAGGATTGCGTCTGGAGACAAAAGCAATTTGTTTACACTATTGTGTGTATGTATAGATAAGATGTCACAAAGGTTATGATGAACTTAGCAATCAAATTATACTTTAATAAAAGTTGGCACCTATTGGTACACAACAAACTAGGAAAAAAAATTGTTCCGTGAACTGTTCGCCATCACATAATAGGCCGAGAATTTAGGGGAACTCCAAATCCGATCACCTATATGGCCGGGTGTCCTAACTCCAAAGTAGGCACTACACTCGTGATCTTAACAATGTTAACATTTTTTTTGTTGATAATAGAAGGGTCCCTGTCAACACATGACTAAAACAATCTTAACATCTGCGTGTGTCGTGTGAGTTCCATTGGTGATACTGACTTGATTATGGAGCTTAGAGAACAAATTAGTTACATTATTAGTTCCAAAGGCAACATAACCTAACAAAGCAAGCAGTAAGGAAGAACTAAACGGCCATCTAATCTTGTCTCAGTATTTGGTGTTGGTAAACAATTTCTATTTGTTCGGTGTTTTCGAATAGACTAATACCACCAGGGCAGTCCTTAGTCCTTACCACTCTTCTCATCAAACCTATCAGTTGCAACTTGCGCCAATCATGTTTTATTTGGGGGGAGTAGGAGCAGGAATGATCCCCCACTCTCTACGGACGTCCTCCAGATCCTCATGAAAATGCTTCTCATAATATATGCACATGAGATCTGTGCTCTGGGCACTAGCACGGATGGCCCATGGGAAGTAGTTCTGGAAAAACAGTCTCCTCTGTTTCTCGTTAAATCTAACACTGCCCCCCACAACAGACATCAGACACATTGGAAGGTACATTTGCTGGAACTCAATCACCTTGAGAGCTGACTCGCCAATCAAGTTAGTAGGGAGACCAAAAAGGGTGTGCCAGAAGTCATGAACCTCACGAGCGCGCATAGCCACATATGCCAATTCATCTGTGTCCATGAAACGCACAGGTGGCCGGTCATCTGGCGAGAAGTTTCTGGACCCCATAAATCTTGCATAGGCAGCACCAAAAGTGTTTTCCGGTAAATCCCACGCATGCCCAACCTGAGAAGAGATGACACGAGGTCTCTCCAAGAGTGTCGCCTGTTGGAAGGACAAATGCATTACTGTCACTATAATGAGCTATTTTGCAGATTATCCAAATGATAAGACTAACCGGCAAAAGAAAAATCAGAAAATGAAGCTTTTCACAGCAACAAGAAAGAAGACAGATATAGCTCTATATGCTTAAATAGTACCCGAAAGAAAAAAGTTCAATATTGTTGATGAAAATGACACGACTATTTCATCCACTTGAGTAATATTTTTCCATCTGCATGAAAGTTTTTTTGTTGTTTTATGCCATACACACAGTATATATGTTATCAAATAAAAGCTGCTGTTAAATAAGTTTTGATGTTAGTTTAGACAAAAGACAGCAACTAGCAGAAATTATGCATAATGACACAAGAGTAAACTATCATAAAGTCAAATTTGCACCAAAGATAAATGTCTGAAACTCTACTTTTCTGGACTGGGGCAATCTTGCACTACTGATCTGAGTTTTTTGAATGCCTTCCAGGTTATCTCAATATCTTCTGTTTTTCTTTTTTGTCGAATCTCAATATCTTCTGTTGACAACACCAATTACAGAGGAAGTTTTACTTCGAATACAAAAAGTTAAGGATTGCATAGATTGCTCTGCAGTCTCTTGAAGATCATTACTGTACTACTGAAAATAAAGAAGCTTAGTAATTACAAAATACAAAAGTAATTTCTAAAACTTGGTTCTGCAATTATGCTGCCGATGTATTCTGATAACACAGTAAAGATTCAGTTTTAGGAAAGGACAAACCAATAGTAACTTCAGCAGATGTCCTTGCTAAGAAGCTCCACACCATAATATTGGTGAGAAGAGTGGATTCTCAGTAGACAATGACCAAAAGGACTGCCGAAGTTTCAAATTGTCTAAATAAAAAAATAGAGAACCATCGAATTGAATTGCAAAGGAAAACGCGCCAACATTTTAACACCAAAATTTTGTAATCCGTCCGAGATTACTAGAAGTTCAATTAGAAAAAATAAACTATGGAGCAATTGACACTTCATTTGAGAAAATTAAGACCAAAAGCGAAACCGATGAATACACAATGGAAAAGAAACTGCCTAGTCCAACACCAAAGACTCAAATTAAAACAAGACGAGTAGACTGTAGAGTTTCGGTCACAGCCATTGCATCCAAAAATACAGCTTGGTCCTTCATTGACCCCATTTTCTGTGTGAGTTTAACAAAGGCAATGATTCCATCAGGAGTCTCAAGTGATTCGTGAAGCTTTATGCATAAAAAGTAAAAGAGAAAGCTTACTCTGCCTTCAGGGCATCGCTTCATCCTCTCAAGAACTCTTTCAAACGCAGGCTTCCCAGTAGTCTCTCCAAGAGCAGCGATCAAATCAGCTCTTCGTGGGTCTAGCAATGCACCCACCGCGGAACCAACCGCAACCGCCGCCCGCTGCCAACCATTCAGCCGCACACGCGCACCCTCCATCATTTGCCTCCTGCTTAAACCAAAACCTCTTAAGCATGTTAATCCAGAGAGCAGTAGTAAGAGAATGAAAACTTGGGAAAATTGAGTTTATTGTCTCTGGAGCATTTTAACAAACAGTTTTTTGGCATAGCAGATAAGGGTTTCGCGTATATGCAGTAATTTAACGATATCGAGCAGTAAAATCAAGCAATCAAATTATCCGAGACATATACATAAGCATATTGGCAAACACAAAACAAAGAGAAGAAAACTATGAGCTCGAGGTAATTTTACCTGAAATCCGAATCGGAAACTTATAGCAGACTTGACTCTCCTCTTTGGCTCAATTTGCCCAGAAACTAAAAGACCCAGGTGCAAAATCAGCCTTGCTGTTCTTTTCAATCACGGACGCAATTGTAGTCTTGTCTGCTTTTTTTTTATTTTTTAAGAGCGAGGCGGTTCTAGGACTCCTAGTGGTTTCATATGTTTTCTTTTTCCTTTCCTTTCTTTTTCTTTTCCGTTTTTTCTTTGTTTTCCTTTTTTTTTTTTCTCGTTTCTTATAGCAGCTAATATATTTATTAAAGAGCTAAATAACACTTATCTTTTATGTTCCTTTTTTGGCCAAAAAAAAAAACAAGTTATCATGTTTGTTCATTGTGAACATGTTTCGAAAGACAAATATCAAGAAATTTTGGGAAAAGGAAAATGGGTGCGTCAACCTTCAACGTTTGTCACTTGCATAGTTTTCCTCCCTCACGAGCTATCACGCAGACTTTAATCAGCGAAAGCGTATTCTCTCTTTGAAAGAGAAAGAATAAGTACACGAAGCAACTGGTCCGTTAACACTTCAACGACAGTATTTAGCCGCCAAACCCTTGAATATGATAATTTTCTACGGACGAAAGCTGAATGCTTAAAGATCTCCTCTACTAGTAGGAAAGCAATCACTGATTCTTGCTCCAAGCATAAACAGTGATAGATATGCCACAAAAGTCTCGTTAAGTAAAATAAAATAGGGCGTAAGAAATCCCAAACATAAAATCCGATGTACCTAGTACAATACCATACTTCATCAGCTGAAAACAATATCCCATAAACAGAAAAGATTGCAAGTTTCCTAGAAAACAAAAACCCAGGAGTAGACCCAGTTTCACTTCTCTGTATAAGCCTCATTCACCACATGCAAGTGAATTACATGAACAAGTTGGGCCTTGAGGCCTTGTAGGTTGTCTTCAGTTTCCTGGATGGAGGCCTCACCACCTTGTGCACCAAGGGGAACCTGATCTTGGACTCGTGAAACTGCTTGGTGCTATCCCTCTTGCAAAGCTTGGCTGGGATGGTGGCAGTCTTGATGATCTGGATGCAAGGAAACCTGACCCTGTGGCGAGAAGCCATCTCAGTGTACATCTGCTCCACGGCACCATTCAGAGTGGTGTCACGGTACTCCTTGTACATGTTGTGGTAACCAGTTCTACTCTGGTATCGCAGCCAAATGCCATAGTTCTTGATCTTGGTTGGGTTCTTCTCATAGATCTGGAAGTGATAGGCACATATTGTCAGTAATATGAAAAAGATACAACAGTAGTGAAAATCCAAAAGACAAAAACAGCATATCCTTCCTCAGTTATTTCAACTGCAATCAAGAATCACCAAACCAACAACGCCATCAATCATTCAATAACAAACTCCAAAAATAAGTATAGAACTTCACAGTCATATATATGCAAAGGACACGTCGGTAAAACATTGTTTATCCAGGGAGGTCCGCACAGACAAAAGTATATATGTGCAAGGACAAAAAAATTAAATACAAAAAGAAGGTGCAAATAGATCCAAATTAGAATAACCAAAGGCTATGCAGTGGAGATAGCATCATAAAATCACAAACGCTATCCTCAAACCAAAAAGAGACAAGTTCCACAATCCTACTGGAGTTTAACATCAGTGGACAACATTAATCCACAGTTGAATAAACATGTTACTGCAAATGTAGTTGCTCCAGTGTTCCCCCTCAGAAACATGAGGCCCAAGGGGGAGATATGTAAAAAGCAACACAAGCAATGTAGCTTCAAGGGAACGAGTCAAGTGGGAATCAAGGAAGTCCACACTGACCAGATAATGAAGCTTTGACAGAATGGTAGCTGCACAACATATTAAAGTTCCAAAAGATCGAGCATAATCAGTTCACCGGTCTTAAATGTTAAAGCATGCATATACAAACTATCAGAAAGAGGCCATCCAAGGAGTTGTGCCATTGGTTAGACAATGTAAACAAGTAGCAGCTCTATCACAAGAAACTTTGTTTCCTGTGCTCAAACCTTTTTTTGAAACAAGAAATTCAACCAATAGAGAAAAAAGAGCAAGCATAAGAAACACAACAATAAAAACCCATAATTTCTGACAATGAAACTCTCTTAAACCGCAGAGGATAAAAAAAAGAAATGAGCCACGCATATCTAGCATGGGGAAAACAACAGATCTAATATAACAAACCCAGAAACCAGTCAAAAACTAAAGCTACGGTACACATCTGACACAATTATATACTAAATGAGCACAATAAACACTGGGCAGAATAAAACCCGGCAAAAAAATTAGATCATCGATTACTCTTATAAGTCATCTAGAGCGAAATAATAAAAACAGGCAACCAGCAGTCTTATATATATACCTCGTTGATAGCGAGCATTTGGCCGTTGCTCTTCTTCACCTTCTTCAGCTTCCTCAGGAAATACCTGAAACGAATCGGGAAAAAAGCACGAACATTAGAACTAACAAACTCTGAGGAGAGAAAAACAAAAAGGGGGGAGAAAACACTAAAACCTCCAAAAAAGGAAATGAATCGATTGCTCACCAGAACTTGGACTTAGCCCGGACCTCATTAGTGGCCCACAGCTTCATCCGGTAAATCTTGGGGTGCTCATCGGACTCTGTCGGCAGAGCTCTCCCGACAACCTGGTATTGGTGAAACTGCACAGACAAACAAACAATCCGACGAGAGAAACACCAACAGAATCAGCTAAGTATGAAGATCTATAAACACACCAACGACAAGATTAAAAATCATCAAGCGTCCTTCACACCACCAGACATACCCTGAAGGCGCCCATTCTTCTTCCTCGGAGAGAGCTTGCAACGATGCGCGGCGGCTAGGTGGCTGAGGAGAATATTAGGTTAAGGGGGTTATGTGCTGTTTATATATGTGTGGGCATCATCATACACACTAGTACACCCGAACCAAAAACCCTACCTTACTTAAATCACTCAATTTACATTTGTATCCCCGCCAGCCTATTTATTCACACACAATACGATCTCTTTTTTTCACTATTTTTTCTTTTTTTCCCACCGAGTTTTGAGTAATCACTTGTCACACAATCCGAATTTCCTTTTAATTTTAAACATCTTTATATTATTAACAAAAGTCCAATTTTAAAAAAAATAACAGAACTTTTCAATCTCAGCATCGTTATTCAATCACTTCTTTAGACGTAAAAACATTTACATAGAGATTCTTTTGTACTAATTTGATAACTCACAACTAATCTAGTGGGATATAAGGACATGATTTATTTATTGGGTTCAGCCCGTAATTTTTATAAATTATCCAAAAATCACCATGGGATTCAAATTCTCAACTTATAAAAAATGATGAATGAGCTCCAACCAACTAAATCAACCATTATCATGAGTCATGACTACTTTTTGTTGATAAATATAGTTCTACCGGATCATTTTTCCATAAAAAATTAGTCATGTCATGTCATTTTTGTGAACCAACATATACAAATTTTACTAATGTTTGAATAAAAATATGTAAATACATAAATAAAATTCTAATACCAAATATGTCATAACAAAAAATTCTGTCACATTCCTTTTCTCATACCACTACATCATAATTTCGATTCACTTCTAAAATAGTTTCCAATTATAAAAATTCATTATAGCTAAATGTAACTAGTCTCCTACATACGTTTTTTCACAGGTGTCACATTTCATACCGTCTGGGCCTGGGGCTTTAGTGGGATGCATCTGGCCTAGGGCCTCTTTCACTTCAGTTGGAGTGTATGGTCTCATTAATTTGCTGTTCATTTCATCAGTCACTCGAGGTTCCAGCAAGCCAGTCACATGAGAGATTTCGCTAGGGGCAGAAGAGGTGAATAGATCCTGATAGTAATGCATTATTGTACGACTAATCCCCTCATGCTAATTCTGCATCCTGCCCGTCACATCCACCAGCCCCTTTATCATATTCCGTTTCAACCTGTGGGAAGCCTTCCGGTGAAAGAACCCTGTATTCTTATCCCCATCCTTAAGCCACTAGATTCTAGAATGTTGCTGCCACATTTTCTCTTTAGCTAAAAGTAGATGCTGAAGTTCCTCCGCCAACTGTCCACATTCCAGCCCATTCTCTACCCGGTTAGACAGCGATTGTGCCATGGCAAGTTTCTCTAATACTTGCTTAATCTTAACATTAATGTTCCCATAAGAATTCTTATTCCAAGCACTCAATGTTGTACCACAGCCCGAGATACAATCTGAAAAATCCTGCACCGAATTCTGACGGTAATGCCAAGCATCTTTGACAACTTCTTCACATTCAGCATTCCCCATCCACATAGCCTCGAATCTGAAGATTCTAGCCCGAGGGGTAGTGTCTCGTCTTGTACTATCTAGACATATTTGAATTGGGTGGTGGTCAGACCTTAATCTCATCAAATGTCTAATAGCATATTGTGGGAATTTAGCTTGCCAACTGTTACTTGCCACAAACCTGTCGAGACGCTCCTGCATCCATATCTCCCCATTTCACTTCTTGACCCATGTGAAAGGATTGGTATCATGTCCCAAGTCCTCAAGTTCGAATTCCTCAAGGGCCTCATGGAAGTTTTGCATCACTTGATAATCCCAAGGCACCCCTCCTTCTTTTTCAGAATTATACAATATTTCATTGAAATTCCCGAACAGTAACCAGGGAAGATCTAACACCACCCTAACTCATGAATGAGCTGCCAAGTGAGCACCTTGTTATCCCATTCTGGCTATCCAAAAATACCCGTACACCTCCACGGGTCGGAAAAATCCCCTCCCGAGATCTCCACATCGATATGGTGTAGATTCATTGACTTCAAGGACACAACTATATCTTCCTTCCACCACATAGATAATCTACCACTCCTTTGCCTCCCAAAACTATCACAATCAACAGAAATACCAAAAGAAAATCCTAAACTATTCCTAATCTGATCAACTTCAAAGGCTTTTAAACGAGTTTCACAAAGAAACACCGTACCAGGTGTTAGTGTAATATGCCCAAAAGCCAATCATGGATGATTATTTGTTGTTATGTATACACATTAAGGTTATTCCAATAAGTATCGTTTATGAGATAAACGCTTGCACATACTTATAACCCTAGAATATTTCATATTCTTAAATGTTCCTAGTCGATTATTATTACGGATGGGTTGTAATAATAAATTAAGACTAGCGTATGTTGAGAATTGCATATGTGATATGAATTCTACATACGGGTACAAGTTGG
>JAKUCV010001848.1:0-49337 GCA_028386065.3 Turnera subulata
CCCCCCCCCTCCAGCCTCTAGTCGTCCCTTCAGGTTCCAAGCAGCGTGGCTGTCTCACCCCAATTTCTCCCAATTTGTATCTGAGAATTGGAACTCAAAATTGGATTTGCAAGATTCTGTGGACCTCTTTACCGAGAAGGCAAAAACCTGGAACAGGGAAAAATTCGGCAACATTCACCTAAGGAAGAGACGCTTATTGGCTCGAATTGAGGGGATCCAACGCTACCTCGAGCTCAGGCCATCTGCTTTCCTCTCCAATTTAGAAGCGGAACTAAGATCAGAATTGGATGTGGTTTTACTCCAAGAGGAAATATACTGGCGGCAGAAGTCTTGTAATCGGTGGGTACTTGAAGGGGATAGGAACACATCCTTCTTTCATACCTCCACGATTATCAGGAGGAGGAAGAATAAAATCCAAGCATTAAGGGATGAACAGGGGACCTGGCAGGAGAATCAGGAGGCACTGAAGGGTTTGGCAGCGTCTTACTTCATCAACCTATTTAGTGAAGAAGCAATAGTGGCACCAGTGCACCCAATACCCAACCTGTTCCCAAAATTGGACCCGGTGGCTCTGTCCGTTCTCGATAATCCTATTTCGGATGATGAAATTAAACAATGTGTGTTTCAATTGGGACAACTAAAAGCTCCAGGGCCTGATGGGTTGCATGCCATTTTTTATCAAGCACAATGGGAGGTGGTTGGTCCAAGTGTCTGCACTATGGTGAAACGGGTATTTGTGGATGGTATGTGGGATGACAGACTCAATAGGACATTGATTGTGCTTCTACCAAAAATTGCCAAACCAGAGAGGATAACCCAGTTTTGACCAATTGGCCTGTGTAATGTGGCCTATAAAGTGATTACCAAATTGATTGTCAACCGGGTTAAATTCTTACTGGAAGATTTAGTGGCTCCAAATCAAAGCAGCTTTGTCCCGGGGAGAATGATCACCGACAACATCATTATAGCCCAGGAGATTATCCACTTTATGAAACAAAAAAAGGGCGACTCAGGTATTATGGCCATCAAAATCGACTTAGAGAAAGCCTACGATCGAATTAGATGGAGCTTTGTCCAGGAAACACTTGAAGATGCTGGTTTCTGCCCGAGGTTGATAGATATCATTATGAAGTGTATTACCACTTCTTCTTTACAGATCAGTTGGAATGGGGAAGCAACACAGCAGTTTTCTCCTTCAAGAGGTATAAGACAAGGTGACCTGATCTCTCCATACCTTTTTGTCTTATGTATGGAGAGACTTGGTCACCTCATCCAACAAGCCATCCTCAACAAAGAATGGAAGCCGATTTCCGCCTCTCGAGGAGGCCCTAAAGTGTCACACTTATTTTTTGCTGACGACTTAATTTTATTTGCTGCTGCTGACTCTCACAATGCGCAAGTGATCCAACGCTGCCTGGAAACCTTTTGTCAGCGTTCTGGGCAGAAAATCAACAAAGAAAAGTCAAGGATCTATTTCTCAAAAAATGTCTCATCCGAACTTGCAGAAGAGTTGAGTAGTTCTTTTGGCTTCACTATGACTGCCGACCTAGGGAAGCACCTTGGAGTTCCTCTTCTCCACTCTAGAATCACGAAGGTGACATATTCATATATTTTAGAAAAGGCTCAACACCGGTTGAATGGATGGAAGGCGAGGCATCTCACACTAGCGGGCAGAATCACCCTCACTAAGTCGGTGATATCAGCTCTTCCTGCTTACACAATGCAAACAGTGCGTCTTCCTCGCCATGTTTGTGACAAATTGGATGCTATTTGCAGAAGCTTTGTATGGGGATCGACGAACCAGGCTAGGAAGATCCATCTCGTTGGATGGGACCAGCTTTGTGAGCCTACAAACTGCGGAGGGGTGGGCCTTCGTAAAATGAGGGCTTATAACGATGCATGTCTCATGAAATTAATTTGGAAGGTCCTCACTGAACCTGACTCGCTCTGGGTCAAGATGCTTCGCCACAAATACCTTAAATCTGGTGTCTTGGCTGGGAAGCATTGGCATAAGAAATCTGGTTCTTCTTTATGGCGGGCCCTATGCACTATATGGCCATCATTCCATAATATAATTGAATGGGACATCCAAAATGGTAAGTCGGTGAGCTTCTGGGAGGATTCCTAGCTGGGGGAAATCAAATCCTTAGTGGATGCTGCAGTTGAGGTTATACCAGTCGACCAACGAAGTTGCTGTGTTGGAGAGCTTGTAACGGCAGAGGGGGAATGGGATTGGGATCGAATCACACCCTTTGCCTCACGGAATTCATTGGTTTTACTCACTTTAAAAACACCACCAAGAGGGAATGAGGGTACGGATGTTGTCAAATGGCAAGCAGATTCTAAAGGGCTCTTCTCCATCAAATCAGCCTATGTGGCATTAGAAGAAACCTCTTGGCATGATAGTGATAAGCTATGGGATCTAGTTTGGAAGTGGCAGGGGCCACAGCGAATCTGCTCATTTCTTTGGCTTCTAAGCCATAATAGACTCCTCTCCAACGAACTACGCTTTAGAAGACATCTGGCCGATAACCCAAACTGCAGCATCTGTGGGAATGGCATTGAGACAGCTCTTCACATTGTGAGAGACTGTGTTTTGGCCAAGGACACTTGGTTAGCAATCGGCCTCCCTCCCACTATGGGGAATTTTTTTGAATACGAGTTGCATTCTTGGCTGCAATGTAACTTGGAATGGAAAGATGATGTATGGAACTCAACCTTTGCTGTTGCATGCTGGCTTCATTGGAAATGGAGAAACCAAGTCATCTTTGAACCTGAGTTTCAAGCCCCATTAAACCGTGTGGTAAAGCGTGTGGCGACCGGTTATCAAAAGGCATGGCGCAGTGGGCATCCAGGAAAACTAGCACACGGGTGTTTTAGTTCGGATATGGGCAGATGGAATCCACCGCAGTATGGTTGGTCCAAAATGAATCTTGCTCTTCATGTGGATCCCGCTTCCCAATGTATCTTTGCAGGTGGTGCATTAAGGGATCATTTTGGCAATTGGGTAAGTGGCTTTCAGGCGAAGGTGGGTCAGCATAGCTTGTTTAAAGCATTCATTTTAATCTGTCTTCGAGTGCTCCATTTTATGGAACATAGGCTCTTCATTAGTGTCATACTAGAAGTTCCTTACAAGGAAATGGTGGAATGGGTGACGGAGGATCTCTTCGAAGAAGCTAGTCTTGATATGTTATCGCAGGAGCTGAGGGTTTATTTACGGAATCACACAGAAGTTTCCTTTGCTTACATTCAGGAGGAGGCCAACGTTGTAGCTAGTTTGTTAGCTAGGTTGGCCGTCCACAGTACTCCTGACATATTGCTTTTGACTTCTCCCCCCTCTGTAATTGTTCACCTAGTAGATGAGGATAGGAGAATACAGAGCCTTGATCCTTATTAGGCTCTGTCTCGTTTTGTAACACTGTTTTAGCATATATTTAATACATCTCTACGCTTTCAGACCAAAAAAAAAGAAGGACGCACTTGGTCTAGTGGAGCAAGCTGGGGTGCGCCCATCATCATCATCAACATCAACATCATCCCCGCGAAGAACAACTACTTCTCTAGTGGATGAATCTGGAATTTATGGCAGGACTGGCGACATGGAAGCCATAATGAGATTGGTGCTATCAGAAGATGCAAACGCCAGACAACTTGCGGTGGTGCCCATCATAGGTATGGGTGGGGTTGGCAAAACCACACTTGCACAGCTGGTCTACAATGACAGTAGGGTAGAGCAACGATTTGACAAATATAGAGCATGGGTTTGTGTCTCAGAGGAGTTCGATGTACTCAAGCTCACCAGGAACATTCTCAAGGAAATTGGTTTGTCAGATTGTGATTCCTTAACTCCCAATCAACTCCAGGTTAAGTTAAAGAAGGAGGTAAGAGGGAAAAAAGTTTTGCTCATTTTGGATGATGTTTGGAACAATAACTATGCAGATTGGGATTTTTTACTAGCTCCACTAAAGAACTCTGTTGCACAAGGCAGTATGGTGGTTGTTACCACAAGGAACCAAAGTGTGGCATCAGTGATGTCTACTGTTCCAGGTCACCATTTAAAAGAATTGAATGACGATGATTGTTGGTCCTTGTTTGCAAAGCACGCCTTTGATGATTGCAGCCCTAGTTCATTTCCAGACTTGGAAGAGATTGGAAGAAGGATATCCAGAAAGTGTAAGGGTTTACCGTTGGGTGCAAAAACCATTGGAGGTTTACTACGCTGCAAAAGGGAAGTTAAAGAGTGGGAGAAGATATTGGAGAGCAATATATGGGATTTGCCAAGTGATGACATCATTCCAGCTCTGAGACTAAGCTACCATTATCTTCCGCCGCATCTCAAGCAATGCTTTGCTTATTGTGCTATGTTCCCGAAGGACTTTGAATTTAGAAAGGAATACTTGGTCCTTTTATGGATGGCAGAAGGGTTTATAATCCAACGCAACCAAAATAGTGGCATGGAAGAGATTGGTGAGGAGTACTTAGAAGATCTTGCGTCAAGGTCGTTCTTTCAAAAATTTGGAGGATCTAAAGATCCTGATTGCTTTGTAATGCATGACCTCATCCATGACTTGGCAAGATCCATATCAGGAGAGTTTTGCTTTAATGGCGAAGAAAATGTCAATTTAGGTGGGCTTACAGAAAGGACTCGACATTTGTATCTTACAACAAATGGAGGTGCCCCGACAGAAGTTAAACTAGAGTTCTTGCGTTCCTTGATATGTGCTGATCTATATTGGCTGCCTCCAAAGAATATTTCAAGTCTCTGGCGGTTGAGAGTGCTAGATCTAAGAGCTGCTTTTGGTGGCATATCGAATTTGATTGCAAACTCCAAACATTTGAGGCTAATCAGACTTAGTCACTGCCATTCTTGGGAAAGGTTACCAGAAAACTTTACGACTGTTAGCAAGTTGCAAACGTTGGTGGTGCAACATTGTCGGGAACTTACTACATTGCCTGACTCAATAGGCAATCTGAAGCACCTGAGGCATTTGAGCCTTAAGCAAACATCACTCAGAGTGTTGCCGGATTCAATAGGACTGTTGAAAGATTTGAGGCATCTAGATCTTGAAGGTACTAAAATTGAAGGGCTTCCCGAATCTGTATGTGGTCTATTCTATTTGTAGACTTTAATCTTAGCTGGGTGTTATAAACTTGTGGAGCTTCCAGACAAGATGATGGATTTAATCAACTTGTGTCATCTTGATAATAAGTGGACTAGTGGTTTGAGATATATGCCAGCACTTATGGGTAGACTGATCAAGCTCCAAACACTATCAACATTCGTTCAGGGAAAAGAGCAAGGGTCTAGCCTTGGAGAGTTGGGGAAGCTCAAGAATTTAAAAGGAGAACTAATGCTCGAAAATCTTGAGAATGTTGTGGATGAGCAAGATGCCTTGGTCTCGGATTTAAAAGAGAAGAANCTGGATACATGGATTTAAATCTGTAGTGTCGGTGGGGCCCGAGTTTTTCTATGAGAGTCGCAGCAATTCCACCCAACCGTTTAGATCCCTCAAAGAATTGAAATTTTCAGGTATGCCACAATGGAGGGAATGGATTTGTGCTGCTGCTGATGATGATGCTGCAATTGGCAACAGATTAATATTCTCTCCTCTAAAAACTCTATCTTTTGAACGGTGTCCCAAACTGAGCAAGATCAATCACATTTCGGTCCCATCCCTTCACTCCCTGTCTCTAATTCATTGCCCAGAATTGGAATCGGTGGTGGGTTTTATAGGAGGAGAAGATGGGAGTTTGCCGTCCACGTTACAAGAACTTACCATTGACGATATTGCTGGGCTCATGCATTGGGGTTTGCATGAACTCCCTTCTCTTTCAACCTTGAAATTTGAAGATAACCAAGATATGGAATCCTTACCTGACGAGATATTGTTGCCTTCCAGTCTTATCGAAATGAACATCACCAAGCTTGGGAATATAAAATCTTTGCATTCCATGGGGCTTCAACACCTTACTTGTCTTCAAACATTGAGAATCTGGGAATGCCCGAAGCTTGAAAGAATAGCAGAAGAGAGATTGCCCTCTTCCCTTTCCCTTTTAGACATTCGACACTGTCCTCTGCTAAGGCTTTGGAGGGAAGATTGGCCCATGATTTCTCACATCCCTCAAAAATATTTGAACTACAGTGAAATGCTTTTCCCACAGAGAAGGTATGCGGTACAGCAATAACAATTTTTTTTTTTTTTCCTTCCCTCTCCTTTGTAAAACTTAATGTTTTCTAAGACTTCTTCTCGTCTTTTATCTTGCAGCCGTAGCCAAAGTTGATCCGGAGATTGGTTTGCCAACTCCAATGGTCAATGAGCCGTAGATTTTTAATGTTGGAAATAAAACTGGCATTCTAAGGTAATGTTGCAATCGCTTCTCTTTTGTGTGTTAAACTGGTTTTGTACTTACTTAGCTAGCTTCAGCCTCTCTCTTACCAATTTTTTTAGGTGGGGAATGTTCCCGAGGGTAAGTTATATTACACCTCAGTATTCTTTTCCCCCAAATTTGCGGTTCACCAACGAGTGCTGTGATAGTAAAGTGTAGAACTTATTAAGGTACTCACTAACCCCAAGTTGGTTCAATTTCTTGCAGTTATCCAACCGTCAAGAATTAGAGCTGGAGGGCTTTATAGAAGAAGAAGGGAGTTTGCAAGAACTTAGGATTGTTCATCACTGAGAAAATCCTCATGGAGAGTATCAGGGATCTTCATAATCTAAAATCTCTGGATTACGATGGGCTTCAAACATTAAGAATCTGGAACTGCCCGAAGCTTGCAAGCATACGAGAAGAGGGGTTGCCCTGCTGCCCTCTGCAGATTTCTCAACGGGTTGCCCTGCTTTCCTTCCTCTGTTTTTTTTTTCTGGTAGGGTATGCTTATGATTTCCAATTATAAATTACCTAGAAACAATACCACTCGCCTGCGGGCATACAATCTCAATGTATTGGTTTCGCATTGAAATTATCTTGTGATTTTCTTGACAGTTATATCGGTTATGCAAACTGCTTTCTTGTGATATGCTTGCATCTCACTGTTGTGCTATGGTCATTGTTTTGATGATTTTAATTTGATTTTGGTTCTGCGAATGCATAGTTTGATGCTGCAGTAATTACCCTGCCTGGGAATTCCAGCACTGAAATGAACAGCTACATTTTATATGCTTCAAGGCTCGAATCCTCATCCTCATCCTCATCCTCCTCATCAACACCCAACAACGACCCGCCCATCCATTTGGTGAAGGTATTAGTTTGGGCATGAACAAGAGCCGTAGATGCTATCCTGGCACCCCATGCAAGGATCCTCCCGCTGGCTAAGGCCAACCAACGGTGCCAGTGCCGATGGAAGATAGCAGTTCCATGGACCAGACTCTTCAAGCAAGCAAAGAGCACCAATGCTTCAAGAAAGCAAAGAACTCCCTACACACTGAGCCGCATTTTCACCATCTTTGGTCCGTTCCAGTGTTCTAAATGCCCCCCCCCCCCCCCCCCCCCCCCCCCNCTGGATACATGGATTTAAATCTGTAGTGTCGGTGGGGCCCGAGTTTTTCTATGAGAGTCGCAGCAATTCCACCCAACCGTTTAGATCCCTCAAAGAATTGAAATTTTCAGGTATGCCACAATGGAGGGAATGGATTTGTGCTGCTGCTGATGATGATGCTGCAATTGGCAACAGATTAATATTCTCTCCTCTAAAAACTATCTTTTGAACGGTGTCCCAAACTGAGCAAGATCAATCACATTTCGGTCCCATCCCTTCACTCCCTGTCTCTAATTCATTGCCCAGAATTGGAATCGGTGGTGGGTTTTATAGGAGGAGACGATGGGAGTTTGCCGTCCACGTTACAAGAACTTACCATTGACGATATTGCTGGGCTCATGCCTTGGGGTTTGCATGAACTTCCTTCTCTTTCAACCTTGAAATTTGAAGATAACCAAGATATGGAATCCTTACCTGACGAGATATTGTTGCCTTCCAGTCTTATCGAAATGAACATCAGCAAGCTTGGGAATATAAAATCTTTGCATTCCATGGGGCTTCAACACCTTACTTGTCTTCAAACATTGAGAATCTGGGAATGCCCGAAGCTTGAAAGAATAGCAGAAGAGAGATTGCCCTCTTCCCTTTCCCTTTTAGACATTCGACACTGTCCTCTGCTAAGGTTTTGGAGGGAAGATTGGCCCATGATTTCTCACATCCCTCAAAAATATTTGAACTACAGTGAAATGCTTTTCCCACAGAGAAGGTATGCGGTACAGCAATAACAATTTTTTTTTTCCTTCCCTCTCCTTTGTAAAACTTAATGTTTTCTAAGACTTCTTCTCGTCTTTTATCTTGCAGCCGTAGCCAAAGTTGAGCCGGAGATTGGTTTGCCAACTCCAATCGTCAATGAGCCGTAGATTTTTAATGTTGGAAATAAAACTGGCATTCTGAGGTAATGTTGCAATCGCTTCTCTTTTGTGTGTTAAACTGGTTTTGTACGTACTTAGCTAGCTTCTGCCTGTCTCCTACCAATTTTTTTTAGGTGGGGAGTGTTCCCGAGGGTAAGTTATATTACACCTCAGTATTCTTTTCCCCCAAATTTGCGGTTCACCAACGAGTGCTGTGATAGTAAAGTGTGGAACTTATTAAGGTACTCAATAACCCCAAGTTGGTTCAATTTCTTGCAGTTATCCAACCGTCAAGAATTAGAGCTGGAGGGCTTTATAGAAGAAGAAGGGAGTTTGCAAGAACTTAGGATTGTTCATCACTGAGAAAATCCTCACGGAGAGTATCAGGGATCTTCATAATCTAAAATCTCTGGATTACGATGGGCTTCAAACATTAAGAATCTGGAACTGCCCGAAGCTTGCAAGCATACGAGAAGAGGGGTTGCCCTGCTGCCCTCTGCAGATTTCTCAAGGGGTTGCCCTGCTTTCCTTCCTCTGTTTTTTATTTTTTTTGGTAGGGTATGCTTATGATTTCCAATTATAAATTAGCTAGAAACAATACCACTCGCCTGCGGGCATACAATCTCAATGTATTGGTTTCGCATTGAAATTATCTTGTGATTTTCTTGACAGTTATATCGGTTATGCAAACTGCTTTCTTGTGATATGCTTGCATCTCACTATTGTGCTATGGTCATTGTTTTGATGATTTTAATTTGATTTTGATTCTGCAGGGAATGCATAGTTTGATGCTGCAGTAATTACCCTGCGTGGGAATTCCAGCACTGACATGAACAGCTACATTTTATATGCTTCAAGGCTCGAATCCTCATCCTCATCCTCCTCATCAACACCCAACAACGACCCGCCCCTCCATTGGTGAAGGTATTAGTTTGGGCATGAACAAGAGCCGTAGATGCTATCCTGGCACCCCATGCAAGGATCCTCCCGCTGGCTGAGGCCAACCAACGGTGCCAGTGCCGATGGAAGATAGCAGTTCCATGGACCAGACTCTTCAAGCAAGCAAAGAGCACCAATGCTTCAAGAAAGCAAAGAACTCCCTACACACTGAGCCGCATTTTCACCATCTTTGGTCCGTTCCAGTGTTCTAAATGGCCCCCCCTTTTTCTACTGTTCACTTTTTCAGTTTGCATGGGGTGGTCGTTTGGTGCTTCCTTGCACCCCAGTTGGCTAGTATCTATAAATAAATCTGTTCTCCTATAACAAAGAAAGAGAACCTTAATGCTTAACACCGGCGTATTAAATTTTTTGGTCCTTAATCTAATAATGGAGAATCCAAGTGGCCGGTGGGTGGGTGGATAGGGAAGGACATGAACCATAGCTAAGACAATCCATGCAAATGGAAACGCCGGTTAATTTACTACAGAACAAAAAGGGAAGATTATTTGTGTGGAAAGATAATCTTGAAGTATCTAAGTCCGACAAAATTAGATAAACATCTTTATCAACATCTTTGTGATTTTGCGAGGGAAAAAAAAGTAGTGGCCTAGTGGGTTTGGAGTGATGACGGTAGCGAGAGGTGAAGGAAATGTCTAGTAATATACTCACCCTTTATGTCTAATTTTTATTTCGACTCTACTTTGGCCAATGATGACTAGACGGACGGACAAATGAGACGAAGGTGCCTCCTCCACCAGAAGCATTGTCTTACTCAAGCTGGGCACTATCTAAAAGATATAGCAAAAAAATCGTTTCAGTCCTAAAGACGTCTCATTCAAGTCCTATAATGTTTTTAAAGTGTGCTAAACGAGTCTCCGTTAAGGTTTCTATCCTTTTTCCGATATCCTCGACTTCTTGGTCCACATCGGATCCAAACTGCCATATGTCAAAAGACTACTGTTATTTTCATATATAAAAAATCATTACTGTCAAACCTCACCCAGCCGGATAATCGTGACCCGGAAATAAATCTGGATTTTTTACCCCCTCCGGTTTATAGTATCTAAAAAACCGGCAGGGTTACTACAAGTTTTTCACGTTTTCCAGGTTTAGTGACCCGTTTTCGGTTTTTAAAGGTACTTATTGTTAAAAAAAAAAAAGAAAAAGAAAAAGGAAGAAAAACACTAACCTCCTTCTCCATCTCCTCCATCTTCTCTCTCACACTCTCTTCCCCTCTTCAAGTTGCCGCCTACCAAGCAGCCATCGCCGCTGCAAGTTTACATTGAGTTGGCGAAGAAGAAATTTTCTGATTGTGACATTAATCTCATTTGCTGGTATGACCTCTGGTCTGATGCATTATCAGGAGGAATTTCATGTTGGAAAATGACAAGGATTCCGATTAGAAAGAAATTCATGAGAAAGAAAGAAGCTGGCAGTGAAGGTTGATAAGCATCAAATGCAAATTGACAACATAAAGAGAGACCTTCGTCGCTGGTACAGCAGTGTCAACGTCTGTGTTTGTCCCGGAGGCAGGTTTCACACTTTCAGCTTTTGCAGTCCCAGCTCATATCCAGACTTGGAAGAAATTGGAAGAAGAATATCCAGAAAGTGTAAAGGCCTACCGTTGGCGGCAAAAACGATGGGAGGTTTACTCCGGTGCAAAAGGGAAGCTAGAGAGTGGGAGAAGATATTGGAGAGCAATATATGGGATCTACCTAATGACAACATTAGTCCTGCACTGAGACTAAGCGACCTTTATCTTCCGCCACATCTCAAGCAATGCTTTGCTTATTGTGCTATATTCCCTAAGGATTTTGAATTTAGAAAGAAAGACTTGGTCCTTTTGTGGATGGCAGAAGGGTTTATAATCCAACAACCTAATCAAAATAGTGGCATGGAAGAGATTGGTGCGGAGTACATAGAAGATCTTGCATCAAGGTCGATCTTTCAAAAATTTGGAGGATCTGATGATCCTGATTGCTTTGTAATGCACGATCTCATCCATGATTTGGCAAGATCTATATCAGGAGAGTTTTGCTTTAACAGCGAAGATGTCAAGTTTGGTGGGCTTACCGAAAGGACTCGCCATCTGTATCTTATAAGCAATGGAGGTGCAACTTCGGCAGATGTTAACTTAGAAGACTTGCGTTCCTTGATATTTCCACGGAATGTAGATGAAGATGCGAAGAGGCATTTTGGAATAAACATTTTAAGTCTTCGGCGGTTGAGAGTGCTAGATCTACAACATTCCTTTGTTGGCAGACCAAATTTGGTTGCAAACTCCAAACATTTGAGGCTAATGAGACTTAGAGGCTTCGACTCTTTGAAAAGGTTACCAAAACATGTGACGACTCTTTGCAAGTTGCAAACATTGGTGGTGGAATATTGTCCGAGACTTACTACATTACGTGATTCAGTAGGCAATTTGAAGCACCTGAGGCATTTGAGCCTTGACAGAACATCACTGAGAGTGTTACCGGATTCGATAGGAAAGTTGAAGGAGTTGAGGCATCTACATCTTGGAGGTACTAAAATTGAACGGCTTCCTGAATCTATATGTGGTATGTACTACTTGCAGACTTTAATCTTAGAATGCTGCTATGAACTTGTGGAGCTTCCAGAAAAGATGATGGATTTAATCAACTTGTGTCATCTTGATATTTTGGAGACTCCTCGTTTGGAATATATGCCAGTAGAGATGGGTAAATTGATCAAGCTCCAAACACTAACAACATTCGTTGTGGGGAAAGAGCGAGGGTCTAACATTCGAGAGTTAGGGGAGCTTCGAAATTTGCAAGGAAGATTAGAGCTCAGAAAACTTGAGAATGTTGTGGATGAACAAGATGCCTTGGGAGCTAATTTAAAAGAGAAGAAGGGACTGAAGGAATTGTATCTTTATTGGGAGGGGAATGATGGTAGGCTTGACAGAAGGGTACTCCAGCAATTGCAGCCTCCCGTGGATGTGAGAGTTATTGGGATTTGGGGATATAGGGGTACAAGTTTTCCAGATTGGGTTGGAGACTCTTCTTATTCCAACATCGTGAAATTGACACTCTGGGGATGTAGACACTGCACCAATTTGCCACCACTTGGGCAGTTGCCATCTCTAGAAGGACTTGAGATAGAACAGTTTGAGTCTGTAGTGTCGGTGGGGCCAGAGTTTTTCTATGGGAATCGCAATTCCATCCAACCATTTAGATCCCTCCGAAAATTGAAATTTTTAGGTATGCGACAGTGGAAGGAATGGATTTGTACTGATGATGATGATGCAGTTGGCAACAGAATAGTCTTCTCTCTTCTAAAGACGCTATCTATTAGGGAATGTCCAGAACTGAGGAAGATCAATTTTCACATTTCGCTCCCATCCCTTCGCTCCCTGTCTCTATTTAAATGTTCAGAACTGGGATCGGTG
Organism: Turnera subulata; assembly: GCA_028386065.3. Taxonomy (NCBI): domain Eukaryota; kingdom Viridiplantae; phylum Streptophyta; class Magnoliopsida; order Malpighiales; family Passifloraceae; genus Turnera; species Turnera subulata. The sequence continues at coordinate 12,740 of JAKUCV010001848.1, forward strand.
GGTTTTATAGAAGAAGAAGATGGAAGTTTGCCGTCCACGTTACAAGAACTTTCGATTGATGATGTTGCTGGGCTCATGCGTTTGGGTTTGCATAAACTCCCTTCCCTTTCAAACTTATGGCTACAAGATAATCAAGATATGGAATCCTTCCCCGGCCAGATATTGTTGCCTTCCAGTCTAATCGAAATTCGCATCTGGAATCTTGGGAATATAAAATCATTGGATTACGAGGGGCTTCGACACCTTACTTGTCTTCATACATTGGCCATCACGGATTGCCCGAAGCTTGAAAGAATACCAGAAGAAGGATTGCCCTCTTCCCTTTCCCGTTTACAAATTGATTGCTGTCCTCTGCTGGAGAAAAGGTGTGAGAGGGAGAAAGGAGAAGATTGGCCCAAGATTTCTCACATCCCCAACATATGGATTAACTTGAACAAAATTAGCTAAGGCAAATCTCTCATTCCTTACCTCACCAAGCAGCAAGGTATGCCGTAGAGCAATCACAATTTTTGCTTCCCTCCCCTTAACTTGTAGAACTCTTTGTATTTTTATAACGTTCTCTCATCTTTATCTTGCAGTAATAGAACTGGCAATCAAAAGTCGCAGATTCTCAATGTTGGAAATAAAATTGGCAACTAAGGTAATGTTAATGATGGAACTGCTACTGGAACTGCTACTGTAATATTATGGGAGGGTGTTGCAATTGCTTCTCTTTTGTGTGTTCTTGTTGTACGTACTTAGCTAGCTTCTACCAATTCATGATGCTTCATAATGGGGGGCATCATATTTTTATAGGAAGCTATGGAGATGGATGTCAAAGCGGCAGCGAAGCAGAGCCAGGACAATGGAGGAGGAGGAGGTATTGGAATTACCAATCCAATCTGAATTACATATAATTGACTAGTAGTGAATTCGATTAGCCCTGTAACTGGCAATTATTGGACATTTCATAGAAGGATAGTTCAACCTGATCAAAATGGATAAATACTTCCATTCTTCAAGCTGAATCTTTTCATTTACCGGAATTATTTGATTCTGATGACCGTGGGGGGTGAGACTGTGGATATAGGAAAACAGGTATTGGCAGCGTAGAGGTCCTTTTAGTTATTGCGCTCACACAGCAAGGTTGATGAAATTCTATTGGCAATTCTCAAGTGTGTATTACACCTCAATTCATACAATCTTGCTATCTCACTTTAAATTTTATTCTTTTAGTGGGTAGTTTTTTTTTTTCCTGGTTTCTGTGATGTTTAATTGTTCCCGCCAATATTTTTTCCCCCAAATTGGCGGTTCACCAACGAGAGCTGTGATAGTAAAGTTTAGAACTTATTAAGGTACTCACTCAACCAAAGTTGGCGATTCAATTTTCTTGCAGTTATCCAACCGTCAAGAATTAGAGTTGGAGGGCTTTATTGAAGAAGAAGGGAGTTTGCCATCCCCATTACATGAACTTAGGATTGCCCTGCGCTGCTCTCTGCTGGAGTAAAAGTATCAGGGCTAGAAAGGGGTTGCCCTGCTTTCTTTCCTCTGGTTTCTTTTCTTTTTTGGTACCGTATGTTTCTGATCTCCAATTGTGACCTTCTGCTGTAAAGCAATAATATATTTTTAATAACCATTTGTCCATTTCAGTTGGATTTTACTATCTCTAAGCAATAATTTCTTCGATGATTAACTCTAATAAAAATAATACCATGAACATATGATTTCTGGAAAACAATGGTAGATTTCCATCTCCAGAATTTTTGTCTCTAATATGCAGGAACTAAGCACAGCGGGACAAGTGCAACTTACAAGGGGATAAGCTTCTTGGTATATGCGAGCATACGACTTCAAGGTATTGGTTTCGCTCACAAATTATCTTGTGATTTTCTTGACAGTTTCAGATATCGGTTCTGCTGGCAGATATCTCTTATTGACGTCGAATATGCAAATGGATCTCTTGTGATTTTCATTTTTTTTTTCCGGCATTGGGTTGATTCTCCAAAGCATACTCATAGCATCCGAGCCATTAATGCTTGCATCTCACTGTTGTGCACTCGTGCTATGGTCATTGTTTTGATGATTTTTGTTTGATTTTGATTCTGCAGGCAATGCATAGTTTGACGCTGCGGGAAGTACCCTGCGTGGGAATTCCAGCACTGACATGAACGGCTACCATTTGTATGCTTCAAGGCTCGAATCCTCATCCTCTCCTCTGTTGATTGTTGACCAAGCTGATGACAGTGAAGTGTGATTAATTAGTTAGTGGAGTGTTTAGTGTGATTAAGATGTTAGTGGAGTCAATAAGGTGTTAGTGGGGTGGTCACTTTAGTTAAAGTGTGATGTGTCCTTTAATCATGATGTTTATCCTGATTGTAAGTGTGTTTTGTATTATATGGTGTGTTATTATCAGCTGATTAGGAAAAGCAGTCCACTACTTAAAGTAGTAGGGTCAGCTGATTAGGATTTGTTAGATTCATAGGCTGATTTTCTGCCTATAAGTTGGGTTTTGTAATCTGAGTTTAATCAAGTGAAATAAAGATACATTGTGTGTTTTTCACTTCACAAAGTGTTCCTTGACTTGTTCAAATCGTGTTCAAGTCAAGTGTTTGAGAGAATTTGAGAGAAAATTAATGCAACAGTAACCTAGAAAACCAACCTTCGTTTTCTGCAGATTTCTGGAAAATTTCCAGAAAACATCGATGTTCGATGTTATTTGTATTCTGCCAATTTTGTTGAAAGTCCCAACATCGATGTTCAAATCGAAACATCGATGTTTTAAACCTTCTGCCAATTTCCAAATTGAAGCCAACATCGATGTTCTTGTTTCAACATCGATGTTCTAGTCTTCCTGCCAAGTTCCAGTAGCTCTTCAACATCGATGTTCAACATCCAACATCTATGTTCTTGAGCCAATTCTGAATTATTTGAAGATCAAAAGCCAACAATTGGTAGCGGAGCAGGTTCCTTCTTTTAGGCCTGTTTCTTTTCTTTGAAAACACATCAATTCAGCCCCAAACACCAATCTCAAAATGAATACACAACCAACAAATCGAACCACCTCATCCTTACCCCTACCACCCATATTTGAAGGAGAAAACTACAACTATTGGGCTATAAGGATGAAGTCTTTCCTTGTAGCTAATGGTTTGTGGTTCTTGATTGTAGAAGGTTTTACTGAAGAGGAAGACATTGAAGAAATGACGGTGAATCAATTGAGAGCATACAATGAAAAGTTGCAGAAACACAACACTGCAATTTCATTTATGCACTCATTGGTTTCAGAAGATATTTTTCCTTTGATCGTTGGAGCCACAACAGTCAAAGAAGCATGGGAAATTCTGGAGAAGCAGTTCAGAGGATCAAAAGAAACGAGGCAAATCAGGGTGCAATCCTTGAGAAGAGAATTTGAGTTGATGAAGATGTCAGAAGCAGAAACAATAAGGGAGTATGCTTCAAAAGCTCAAAATATTGTCAACAAAATAAGATTGTATGGAGAAGTGATTCCAGAGGTTAGAGTAGTTGAGAAAATACTCAACACTGTTGTAGACAGGTTTGAAGCAAAGGTAGCCGCAATAGAAGAATCAAGAGACATCACTGAGATGTCAGTTCCTGAGCTCATTGGAAAGCTAGAAGCTCATGAGCAAAGGCATGGAAAAAAAACTGAAGCTGGGTTAGAGAAGGCTTTCCAAGCCAAACAGAAAAACGTCAACAACTTTGAAGTCAATCAAAAACAAGAGAAGAACACCAACAAGTACCAGAAGGAGGCAGCATCAAGTTCACAAACCGTTTTTCCACCCTGCAAATTCTGTGGAAAAACAAATCACTTGGAGCAGAGGTGCTGGAAAAACAAAAAGTGCAACTTCTGTAAAAAAATTGGGCACATCGAGCGTTTTTGCAGAGCTAAGCAGAACGGTGAGAATCAAGTCCAACAACAAACTCAAGAACAACCACAAACAAGGCAACAGACTCAGCCTCCTAAAGGTAATCAACAAGAGTTCATGTTCATGGCAAGTGAAAGTTCTGAAAAACAGGAAAATGGAGTGTGGTACATCGATAGTGGCTGCACCAGTCACATGACGGGAAATTCAAAATGGTTCTTGGACTTGGACAAGACAATCTGTGTAGAGGTCAAGACTGCTGATGGTGCCATTCTCAAATCCAAAGGAAGAGGTACTGTTTCTATGAACTATGATGGGGCTTGTAGATTCATTAAAGATGTTTTACTAGTTCCTGGTTTGAAGAACAACCTTTTAAGTGTGCCTCAAATGACTAAGAATGGGTACAAAGTAAATTTTGAAGAAGATTGTTGTGTGATCTCGGTGAATGGCAAAACTGTGTGCAAAACAAAAATGAAGAACAATGCTTTTCCTGTCAACTTGGGCATGCATAGTGAAATGGTGAATGAGTGTGAGGTAGATGAAAGCAATTTGTGGCATAGGAGATATGGTCATGCTAACTTGCATAGTTGGAAGCTTGCATCACAAAAGGAGTATGTCAGAGATTTGCCTCAAATTCAAATTCCTGGAAAAATTTGTGAGCCATGTCAATTGGGAAAGATGCATAGAGAGTCATTTCCAGGAGCAGCAGAAGGAAGAGTTTCAGAGAAGCTAGAGCTGGTGCACACCGACCTTTGTGGTCCAATGCACACGCCTTCTCTGAGTGGTAATCTTTACTTCATGTTATTCATTGATGATCTAACTCGGATGACCTGGATATACTTTCTGAAGAATAAGCTGGGAACACTAGAAGTGTTCAAGAAATTTAAAAGCATGGTAGAAACACAAAGCAGTTGCAGATTGAAGAAGTTGAGATCGGATAGAAGGGGAGAGTTTATATCAAAGATGTTTGAAGAATTCTGCAGTTTAAATGGGATTCTTCATCAACTGACAGTACCGTATACTCCCCAACAAAATGGAGTGGTAGAGAGGAAGAATAGAACTGTAATGGAGATGGCAAGAAGCATGCTTGCGGAGAAGAAACTTCCTCAAAATTTTTGGGCAGAAGCCACCTACACTGCTGTGTATCTCATCAACAGGCTCCCAACAAAGTCAATTGATGGGATGACTCCTATTGAAGCATGGACTGGTAAGAAACCAACTGTCAAGCATCTCAAAGTGTTTGGTTCTCTTTGTTATGTTCATGTTCCAGATGATAAAAGAAGGAAGCTGGATTACAAAGCTGAAAGAGGAATATTTCTGGGATACAGTAGTCAATCCAAAGGCTACAGGGTATTCATGGTCAACAATGAGAGGGTAATCACCTCAAGGGATGTAAGAATGGATGAAGATGCTTATTGGGATTGGAAAGAAAAGAAGGTGATGAAGAACAATCCTGGTGATGCAGCAGAAGTAGATGAAGATCAATTGCAGGAAGATCATCCTCTAAATGAAGAGGACTATGACTCAGACACACCACCATTGAAGGTTAGAACACTTGCAGATGTATATGAGAGGTGCAACTTTGTAGAGACTGAGCCAAATTCCTATGAAGAGGCTGCAAAATCTGAACATTGGAGAAGGGCAATGGAGACTGAAATCTCCATGATCAACAAAAATGCTACTTGGGAGCTTGAAGCTAAGCCTGGAAATAAGAAGATTATAGGAGTCAAATGGGTCTTCCGCACCAAATTAAATCCTGATGGGAGCATCTCAAATTCAAAGCAAGACTGGTAGTGAAAGGGTATGCTCAGCAATACGGTCTTGACTATCTCGAGACCTTTGCTCCTGTGGCTAGATTGGATACTATAAGGTTGCTCTTGGCAATTGCTGCACAGAACAAGTGGAAGGTGTACCATTTAGATGTGAAGTCTGCATTTCTGAATGGTGTCCTTGATGAAGAAGTGTATGTTGAACAGCCCGTTGGGTTCGTTGTGGAAGGGAAGGAAGATCACGTCTACAGGCTGAAGAAGGCTCTTTATGGATTGAAACAAGCTCCTAGAGCTTGGTACAGCCGTATTGATAAATATTTTGCAGAGCAAGGATTCAAGAGGAGTGAAAGTGAAGCTACACTTTATGTGAAAAGAGTTCTTGTGAAGATTTGATCATTGTTTCTCTTTACGTTGATGAAATGCTGGTAACCGGGATTGAACAAAGCAAGATTTCAGTTTTTAAAGCTGAGATGGAAAAGGAATTTGAGATGTCTGATCTTGGGTTAATGCAATATTTTCTTGGAATGGAGGTGAAGCAAGGGACTGAAGGGATTATGATTTCACAGGGAAAATATGCTGAAGAAATTCTAAAGAGGTTCAAAATGGACTCCTGCAGTCCCGTAGCAACACCTCTTCTTCAGAACACAAAATTGTCAAAGAATGAATCTGAAGAAGGAGTTGAAGAGAGCATCTACAGGAGCTGTGTAGGAAGCTTGTTGTATTTGACAGCAACACGTCCAGACTTATTATTTGCAGCAAATTTGTTGTCCAGGTATCTTCACTCTCCTAAGCAAAGTCATGCAGCTGTGATGAAGAGAGTGCTTAGGTATGTGAAAGGTACTACTAATCTTGGTCTACATTATAGTTCAATCAATGATGCAAATTTGAAAGTCTACAGTGATAGTGATTGGGCTGGAAGTGTTGATGATATGAAGAGCACAACTGGATATGTATTCTTGTTAGGATCTAATGCCTTTGCTTGGTGTTCAAAGAAGCAAAGTGTTGTGGCACAATCTACCGCTGAAGCAGAGTACTTGGCAGCAGCATCTACTGTGAATCAAGTTATTTGGTTCAGGAAAATCATGTTCGATCTTAAAATGGAACAAGAAGAGCCTATGGAACTATTTTGTGACAATCAGTCCGCCATTGCTATGGTAAGGAATCCGATTGATCATGGAAGAACCAAACATTTCAAGATCAAGTATCATGTAATTCGTGAAGCTGAAGCTAAAGGGGAAGTTCAAATTCTTTATTGTTCCTCAGAAGATCAATTGGCAGACCTGTTCACAAAGCCCTTGCCTAAGAACAGGTTTGAAATGTTGAAAAGCATGCTGAACATGAAGACCAGCTTGGTCAAGGGGGAGTGTTGATTGTTGACCAAGCTGATGACAGTGAAGTGTGATTAATTAGTTAGTGGAGTGTTTAGTGTGATTAAGATGTTAGTGGAGTCAATAAGGTGTTAGTGGAGTGGTCACTTTAGTTAAAGTGTGATGTGTCCTTTAATCATGATGTTTATCCTGATTGTAAGTGTGTTTTGTATTATATGGTGTGTTATTATCAGCTGATTAGGAAAAGCAGTCCACTACTTAAAGTAGTAGGGTCAGCTGATTAGGATTTGTTGGATTCATAGGCTGATTTTCTGCCTATAAGTTGGGTTTTGTAATCTGAGTTTAATCAAGTGAAATAAAGATACATTGTGTGTTTTTCACTTCATAAAGTGTTCCTTGACTTGTTCAAATCGTGTTCAAGTCAAGTGTTTGAGAGAATTTGAGAGAAAATTAATGCAAGAGTAACCTAGAAAACCAACCTTCGTTTTCTGCAGATTTCTGGAAAATTTCCAGAAAACATCGATGTTGTAACCCCAGCATCGATGTTATTTGTATTCTGCCAATTTTGTTGAAAGTCCCAACATCGATGTTCAAATCGAAACATCGATGTTTTAAACCTTCTGCCAATTTCCAAATTGAAGCCAACATCGATGTTCTTGTTTCAACATCGATGTTCTTGTTTTAACATCGATGTTCTAGTCTTCCTGCCAAGTTCTAGTAGCTCTTCAACATCGATGTTCAACATCCAACATCGATGTTCTTGAGCCATTTCTGAATTATTTGAAGATCAAAAGCCAACATCCTCCGCATCAACACCCAACAAAGACCCGCCCCTCCATTCAGTGAAGGTATTTGTTTGGGCATGAACAAGAGCCGTAGATCCTCCCGGCTGAGGCCAACGAACGGTGCCACTGTCGACGGAAGATAGCAGTTCCGTGGACCAGACTCTTCAAGAAAGCAAAGAGCACTAATGCACACTGAGCCGCGTTTTCACCATCTTTAGTCCCTTCTTGTTCTCTCTGGCACCTACGCCCCCTGAGGAGCTTCAGGCCGAAAAGATGAGTTGCCAGAGCACAGTCCAATATCCAATCTGAACATGGTGGTGGAGGAATGCTGATTCCTACTAACAGTGTAGTGATCAGTAGGATTGGCAAAAAATGCATGAATGTAACTGCTAATGTTGGTTCGACTTGTAATTGTAATCCTCATTCAATCATTTAAATGCGTTTTCTAGCTCTTCGTTTCAATTTTCTTTGAATCTGTCATATTTGTCATGGCTAGAATTTTTCATATCAAGTTGTAAAACAAACAAAAGCTTACGTTGGGACCAGGAAAAAAATAAAATCAATTCTCCAAAAAAATGTTAAGAATCAGAATCACAATTGTGAGTTAGCGTTTCACCGGCTAGAATTTACTCGATGTCGAAAATGCATTAAATGGGAAACACTTCTAAGTAAGTATTAATAAACATTAATTAGTGTTTGTTTCAGCTTTCAAGTCAGTAGTAATAAGTACTTTGGTGAAATATGCATGGCGTCCTTTGGTTTGTGCTGATTCTAGGGACTTCCTCTGCAGGGGAAGACCAAAATATAATACTATAAGATTAATAAGGACTAGAATGTATTGTATAGAAAAGAGGAGAAAAATTTAGAAAGACAAGCCCGTGCAATGAATCGAACTCGCGACCAAATTAGTGTAAAGGGCAGCTCTAACCACTAGGCAACCATGTGGTTTTGTGTAATTTTATTACCATATATGGATAATGTATGATTCTAGGGCGGGCCTGGCCCCTGCTCCCCCTATATCTACCCCTGTTCCTCTGTGAGTGGGTGCCTCAACTATAATAAAACCACAACAACAACAACATCAGAGTTGTGTTATTTTTGCTTGTTCCTGTTGAAGACACAATCTTGTTATTTGAGGTATGAAGTCCAGTGTTCGATAAAATGTCTATATGAGAGTTTTTGTGTATGAAAAAAGAAATATGATAGTTTTTTTTTTTTTTAGGAAAAAAGAAATATGATAGTTTAATAGCAAGAAGAGAAGAAGTCTAGAGCATATAGGAGTGTCTTTTGTATTTGTTTAAGCGAAGTGGAGTCTTGTGAGTGGTTAGAAATCTTAGAGCTTTCAAGAGTCTTGTGAGTGGAGTCTTTTTTTTTTTTTTTTTTAAAAGGCTCTCTCTCTCTTCAGCCTCTCTCTCCTTTTTCCTCTCGTTCTTCCAGGATTGAAAATTCACAGGGGCTGCCGACCGGAGCTGTTGATACCGGCTGCAAGCCCCACCTTTTCTTTTTCTTTTGTTGTTTTTTTCTACCGATAATAAAGAGGGTAGTTTACCGTTGCCATAGCTTGCAACTTTCTACTGCCATGGGCAGTTTTCTTTCTTCTTCTTGTGAGGAGACTTTTGTTCAAGAGAGCTTTAGAAACTTGGATCTAGAGTTTTCAAGAGTTTCTTGGCCCGATCTAACCGGAGATCCAACTACTCTCCACTTTTTGGTGGTAAAAGTGAAAGATCTTTGGTCTCATCTACTTGGAAACCAAATAGATCTTAACTCTATGGTGGTTTTTATGGTTCTCTATATTTCCATGGTGCTTGAAACAGTTAGCCTAAGATGCAACAATCGTGTACTTCAAGTGGAGGTGGAAGATATCTTTTCTCTATTACAAAATATTTGGAGCAAGCAAATTCTCAAGGGAAGCTATGAGGAGCCTTGTGGAGCCATAACCGTACTACATGTCCTGCTGGAAGTATTGCAAGGTTTTCCTTTCATCATCCTCATCTGGAGGATTGTTAGCTGAGGAGAGTTGAGCTTTTCCAATTTTTGTTGTAGATCTAGATCTTTCAACTTGTAACTTGTGGTATGTGGTTACTGTATTTTACCCTATATGGAATGAAAGTTATCGCTTTTCATAAAAAAAAAAAAAGAGTCCTTGACAAAGTGGAGTTCTTTTTGTGGCTAACATCTTATCAACATGTTCATGTGGATGAACTGTGATCTTTTGTGTTTAAATTCTCAGATGGCGTAATGCATTTTGTGTGAATGAATGAAAACATTTTTTCTCTAGATTAATTGTGGGTGCATTGTTCTCTTCCTGTGTTTTATTAATTGGTTAAAATCTTGCAGAACTGTTATAAAATTTGGGGATAACTTCTTTATTATTAATAAATAAGAAAGGATAATAAAAGCAAGAAAAAGGAAGAAATAAAACTCCATGCGTTTTTTCTTTTATTTAGGAATAATACGAATAAAATGGACAAGAACAAATTGGAGAGATGTGAGCTTTTTCAGTCGACAAAACCAATGCCTCACTACAAGTATATATAGAAAAGTATGTGGCCATCTAACCAAAACTTGCCAACTACCGCAAGTGAAAAATCTTCATTTGGACTTCATTTCTATATGAAGTGGTAGATCCGGGTCCATTGAAAATGACATTCACAAATATATTTATAACACTCCTCTTTGAATGTTATTGTATTTTGGATAGAATATACTTAGGAAATACTGCCTCGTTAAAAACCTTACAAGAAAAACCCAGTGGGATAAAAACTTGGTGAAGGAAAAAAAAATACAGTGCGTATTCTACTCCCCCTCATTTTGTCCTCCATAGATGTCTCGTAGTCGGCACATGCCAATTTTCTTTATCGACTTCTCAAAAGTTGAAGTATGGAGCGATATCATGAATAAATCCGCCAGGTTGTCACTTGGATGAATCTGTTGACATAAATATCACCTTTGGTGATATATGCTTTGTCCGATCACTTTTGACGTATCCGTCCTACAATTGGGAAATGCAGGCAGCATTATCTTCATAATTTATTGTTGGGACATCTTCATTTTTGTGCTCGCCATGATATAGAAGTTCCTCTATGTGTAAAGAAGTAGCATGTGTCTGCTTGGGCTTTATGTGGATCAAATAAAGGACATGTATCTGCAAAACCAACTATATTCTCTTCGGACTCACAAGGTTAAAATAATACCACGTCCATTATATCCCGAAGATAAGAGCACAATCATATCTTGCCAATAGGTTTATGGCAAAAGCTTCGGGTTTTATGTTACTAACAAGAAAAATTGCACTATGATATGGTACTTCAGGACCAGTCTAATTCTTTTTTAAGATTTTGAATCTTAAATTCTTTCTTAAAACATAACACGTCATTTGGAAGCTTCTTCAGGAGTTCTAATAATATTTAAATCACAAAAATAATAAAAATTCACATATAGATATATCATCAACATAAGCAATAATAAATTCATGCATGTACTTATATATACTACTTATACCCCAAATTGGTTCAAACCATGTAACAATCAATTTAGCTTAATTTTGTATATTCTCGGAAATTGGTTACTTCAGGCAACTTGAATCCATCAGGGATTCTCTTGTATATGTCATAACTTGTGGATCCACAAAAATAGGCTGTAAGAATATCCACTAGACGCTTTCTAATTTTTCATGTACTGCCAGACTTATCAAACACTGAAAAAATAATTGCATCCACCACAAGGGAGTATATCTCCTCGTAATCAAATATCACGTCATTAGGTAAAACCTTGTGCCACAAGTCGTGCTTTATATCTCACTAATTCCCTTTTTCGCACAAATACCCATTTATAACCAACCAGTTTTACACCACTGTTGTACGGACTACAGGTCCGAAAACTTCTCGCTCATAAGCGAGTCTAACTCAACCTTAATTGCATTTCTTAATTTTGGCCAATCATTATACACCAACATTTATTAACAGATGTAGGTTCATGATCTTCATTTTCTTCCATAGTTTTTAGCGCTATATCATATGCAAAAATTCCGTCGGCGGTTATATTACGTCGGTTCCATCTTATTCCTGACACTGTATAATTAATCGAGATCTCATCATTTTCATTTTATATCAGGTACCTGAGTTACTTCTGAAACTTTATCAATTGTGTCGGGAACCTCTTCTTGAAGATTTTCCTCTTCTTGAGGATTTTCAATTTGAACCTCTACTGGAGGTTTTATTTTCTTACTGTGGCCATCTTGTATTTTTGCTCATTTCCTTTGTCAAAATTTTTTTATCTTTGGAACCAAGTGTATTCCACGCTTCTTGCGTACTTTAGATTCATTTGCATACTTTAATTGTTCTTCAGGAACATTAATTTGAATTGGAGCATCTACAGCTGGTATATAAGATTTTGTCATTCTGTTTAGATCAACAAATGTATCTGGCAATTGATTTATCAAATTTTGCAAATGAATCACCTTTTGAACTTCAGGTTCACACTGATTTGTTCGAGGATAAAAAACTATATATTAATATAGCATTTTAATAATCTCTTGATGCAGCTACTTATTTTTGCCCCCTGATATTGGGTAAACACTTTCATCAAATTGACAATAAACAAATCTTACTGTAAATGATTCTCTATTTGATGGCTGCAACTATTTTATAATTGATGGAGATTCATATCCGACTTATATTCCCAATCTTATTTGAACACCCACTTTAGTTCCCTGTGGTGGAGCGATTGGTGCATAACCAAATGTCCGAAGATGGGGGATATTAGGTTCGTGACCATGAACTAATTTAATGGGAGAGAGCTTGTGATAATTTGTTGGCCTGATATGCGCACAATGTCAGCAATAATGAGGAGTTTGCATCTCATCAATAATGACCTTGCAATCAATTGAAAATGTTTGATAAACGATTATGCTAGACTGTTTTGGTGTGAACATAAACTACAAGATGTTCAACCATAAATCCAATTGACATATTAGAACCGAATTCACCAGCATTATCAAGTGTGCTCGCAATTTGATTAAATATGATAATAAGCGTGCAAATGCCAAATTGCGTGAAGACAAGAAGCACACACATGGGGACCATCTAGTCGATGCATCGATTAAAACTATAAAATACCTAAATAGTCAACATAACAGACGTATATATCCACAAATATTTCTCTGAATTCTTTTCAAAGAATGCTGGTGATTCTAGGCCATTCTTATTATATGCAGGCCAAATAATTAATTTTTCTTGTGAGCAAACAAGTACATAGAAATTTATTAAATTCAAAAATTTTTTGTTTTTCAATAAACGAGCAAATAAATTTTCAATAATTCCATGCATCATTATTGATCCGGAATGGCCGAACCGGTCATGTCAAACAATAAATCCATCAGCCAGCTTCTAGTTGGTGCCAACTTCGAGCTGTGCAAACTATATATTAAATAACTTGGGAAAAATTATTTGCCAGCTGCAGGCTGGTACCACCTTCAGGCTGTTATATGCAAACTTCAAGCTATTGTGTACCAGCTCTAAATTACTGTGTGCCACTTATAATTGATGACAGAAAAAATCAGAATGATTGAACAATTATTAATGTGACGGCAAACCTTTTCAAAAAGTAAATCATTGAAGATTGAAAAAGCTTTGGAGTTTTGTGAAAAATTATTTGCATTTCTAATCACCGAAATTTCCCTTGGATCTTTCCGGAGACAGAAAAGGGTCCATGTTTGAAAAACGGACATCTTGCTTTCTAAGCTCAGACTATATGAAGGGAGGAGAGTTATATGGTAAAAACAGGAAGATTCAGAAAAAACACAATGAGAGAAAAATGTCTTCCCCGACTACTGTCTTCTTTGTTGAGGGTGCCTCTCTTGGAAGGAGGAATAGGTTAGCATATAGTATGGTGAATGAGCAACAAGAGGAATTATCGAGTGAGCTCGCAGGAATTCCTCGTTTGGTTTTCGTTGATGAGCTCTATTCGTCTAGGTTTTTTGTAACTCCTATGGAAGAAACTTTCTTCCTAGAGGACCAAGGTAACCTATGGGTTTCTTTTTATGGCTCGGCTAATTATATTATGTTTTTCATTTCTGAAAGACTTCAAGAATTTCAGTTAGAGCCTTCTTGTTAATTTCTGAATTAGAGTAGTTATTATCACCTTTCCAATAGCTCGGAGTGTCCCTAGAGTGTCTGGGTTACCGCCTACATGGCCTAAGGTTCGATTGCTACTATGACGATCCCAAGATTTTGTGCGTACCTTAAGGGATCTGAAGAATCAGTACAAGCCTAACATGGTACTAATCACTGAAACCTTGTAGGAACCTGAAGAAAATCATGGAGTTATTCCACTCCGTTTTCCTCCAACAAATCGGTTTGAGCTTCTTGGTGAAAACAACATGGGTGGTATGTGGTTCTGTTAGAATGAGAGTGTTAGGGTCAACATCAATAATGAAGCTGAAAGTTTCAGAGTCAGTGTTGTACCCAATTGATGATAAAAATATATAAAAATAGTTATTTAAACTTATGTATGAGAACAATTACCTCTATGTGAATGTTCTCCAGTAATGAAAATAATAATATAAATATGCATATTTTCCCTTAGCCTTGCCATTTTTATAACCATTATGGTCATAGTAATTAGAGCGGTTTCTTTCATATCCATGTCCACATCCTCGGCCATGACTAAAATTATAATTATACAGTCGCATTCGCTTCAGGGAGTGGAGCAGAGTCAATTGGACGGGATTTATTATTCTTATTTATAGCTTGTTATTCTATTCTGCCGCAATAAGCCATGAAATTAAATTTAATTATTTCATGAATTCTTTTTCATCACATTGCTACTGCAGGAGCACATTTGATGTATGAAAAGTGGAGATTTCTTTTTTTGTATACGCATCAGCGATATTTTCTCCATACAATTTCGCCTGAGGGTTTATTCAAAACATAACAGAATTATATTTGTGCACAGATTTAAAATCTTGCAACCTCATATGCAGTTATACATAACGAGCTTTTGGAAGAATGATCATCTTCTGGTGGTCATATCTTTCTTTTAAAATCTCTTGAAGTTCTGCAGGATCTTGGACAGTAAAATATTTAGTCTATGCTTTGTTCCCTTCTTTTATTGTGTCTTCCAGAATATTAGCATTTAAATGCATTTCAACATCTAATGCCCATGATAAATTTCTTCCGGAAATTTCAAGGGCCTCATTTTCAATTTTGTAACATTGGCCAAAATACCAATAGTGAAATAATAACGAAATAAATAAAACAAATAATAAGAGTACAAGAATGATAATATATATTACGTAATATATGTACGCTTACTTGATAAATCTTTCAGCGATATTAGTAGGATAATAATATAGAATGTATAATATATGTTTGCTTACTCGATAAATCTTTCAACATTATTAGTAGAATAATAATATAAAATGTAATATATATATATATATGCTTACTCGATAAATCTTTTAGCAATATTAATAGAATAATAATATAGAATGTAATATACTTATGCTTACTCGATAAATCTTTCAGCAATATTAAGAGAACAATAATATAGAATATAATATATATTTGCTTACTCGATAAATCTTTCAGCAGTATTAATAGAATAATAATATAGAATGTAATATATATATGCTTACTCGATAAATCCTTCAGCAATATTAAGAGAATAATAATATAGAACACTTAATATTTGTATGCTTACTCGATAAATCTTTCGGCAGTATTAGTAATATATATATACATATATATATATATATATATATAAAATGATAAAAGTAGTAATTAGAAGAGTTTAGAAATAAATACCTTAGTAGGGTAGAGACTCGTGCTGATAACGTGTTATAAAATTTGGGGATAACTTCTTTATTATTAATAAATAAGAAAGGATAATAAAAGCAAGAAAAAGGAAGAAATAAAACTCCATGCGTTTTTCTTTTATTTAGGAATAATATGAATAAAATGGACAAGAACAAATTGGAGAGATGTGAGCTTTTTCAGTCGACAAAACCAATGCCTCACTACAAGTATAAATAAAATAGTATGTGGCCATCTACCCAAAACTTTCCAACCAAGTGAAAAATCTTCACATGGACTTCATTTCTATATGAAGTGGTAGACCCGGGTCCATTGAAAATGACATTCACAAATCTATTTATAACAAGAACCATATTGTTCATTGGTTGTTCCCTATTCTTCAGTTCCAAATACTAATCGCACAGGGGGGAAAGAAGGAATCATCAATCATTGATTCATCAACAATGTCTACAAAAGGTTCCGGGAAACATTAACAACTCTCCTCTTTTAAGCCAAGTTTGCATTGCTTTTCCAAGGACAATTATTCCAAACCGTGGAGAATCTGACTATACATGCCGCAGAGTTTAAAGAAAAGTTGATATTCAATTCCTAATATTCCAAATTTTTTTATGTTTTCTACATACACGAATAAATTTTATGACAATATTTTCGGACCACTAAATCATCAAGACATAACTCAAATATATTAAGTAGCATATGTGATTATAATTACACATAAACTTCACATACAATCTTCACTCCCTATATCTAATTAAATGTTCAGAATTGGAGTCTGTGGGTTTTATGGAAGAAGAAGATGGGAGTTTGCCGTCCACGTTACAACAACTTACGATTGGAGGTTGCTGACAAGTTCATGCGTTGGGTTTTGCATAAACTTTCTTCCCTTTCAGTCTTGGAGTTACGAGATAACCAAGATATGGAATCCTTCCCCGACAACTGATGTGCAAATTACTGCAAGTGAATAGTATGTTGTTGCAATAAGGTCGAATCACAGGGAGTGGTTATAACACTGTCCTTAGCACTGTTGATTAAATAGGCTGATAAAATATCAAAATTATAAAGAATAGTGAATTAGGAGACGATTGAACACGGAAAGTAAACTGAATTCAGAATCAAAGCAAGAAAACAAGCTTAAATATAGAAGATTCAAATGAGAATTAACTTAGGTCGTCCGGGGTTCACTATTGCTTCATAATATAGTAACTATTCATCCTTAGTTCATCAAATCATCCACGTTGAAGGGCAATTAACCTTTTATAACATGATTTGCTCTCGCAATCTTATATCCTACCCTAACCACGTATTACCTCCTCTCGCTAGTGTAACACTGTTTAGGGTGCTGTGAGCCCTATGTTAAGTGCTTATTTCCTCAATTAGCTTATGATTCCTCTCGGATATCAGAAACTAAAGGTTTATTACAGTATTTTCCAATCCACTCACTTCACCTCTCGGTCCTTCACTCGGGTATCTAGGATAGTGCTAAAGGTTGATCAAGTCTCTAACACTGTGAAGCGCACAGTGAATAAATCAAGATATACCGAAATGAAAATAACCAATTCCGAATAATCAACTAGATAAATCAACAATAGCTACATCCCTTAGACCTAGATGAAGGGTTTAGCTCATAATAAAAGAAGAAAGAACAACAACAATGATAGAAAACATGATTTCAAACCAACAGTGCCGATAACAGCGTAGCTGAGAGCGCTGTTTGACTAGAAATATGAACAAAAGTTGACTTTTCTCATTTGCTACGGGATCTTCACTGCTCTCTCTGACATTTACGGAGTTTAATGTGTGTAGGAATGTATTTTGCTCTGCTCCAACTCTCCTCCCCTTTTGTTCCATAGAATGCCTCTTTTATAAATGGTCAAAAGCATCTTTTGGGCATTAAAATAAGTGTCCACTAGGAATAATCCAGGTGTACATTCTTTATGCATATTCAAAAGGAGTGTCCACATAATTTCCACTGGCTTTTCTGATATGGTTGGAAAGATTCCCTTTACAGGCGCTGACAATGTGCTGTGGGCCACACTGTGCTCAAGATACTAAAATAAAATTCCATTTTCTCGTCCACCAATATTCCCACTGTCCAGAAATATTCCCACTAAGACCAAAAGGAAGATTTCATGTGTCCTTTTCTGATTTTCCAGACATAATGATGTAAAGTGTTCTCATTATTTTATTAAAAAGCTGTTGAAAGTGTTGTCCAAAGAGTTGGCCCTTGGCCCTCTTTTGAAGAATAAAATGATGATCCCACGTGACTCTCTGATTATGCTCGTCTACATGGGGTGTTCATCACTTTCCACATGGCTTCTTGACAGGTAGGCTTTAATTAATATATGGAAAGATTAGACATTGTCTCGGGAGCTGTCAGGGACACTATTTTGATTCTTCTTTGAACTTGGTGTTTTGTTTTGAAATTTCTTCTCAAAAGCACTGATTTGCAGCTGAAAGCAAACCTAGATTAGTAAAATCAATTTTGCCATAAACTAGGGTAATTTATTAACAAAATGAAGGTATGAATCCTAAATACAAGACCAAAATACTTTAAAACATATTGTAAAGTATGTGTGATTTTGTGTGTATCAAATTCTCCCAGACTTGAATCTTTGCTTGTCCTCAAGCAAAATCTTAAACATTGACTTCAGGGAAATAAATGCAACTGGAAATTTCAATAATCTCTAATGATTTAAACATGAATTATAAATGCTGTCAAGTGAGCTGTCATTCATACTGGCATAAACCCCCTTTTTTTTAGGAAAATATCAACTCCTTTCTAAAATTAGATAAATGGATGATAAATTAGATTCTAAACAGTTACTGTTTGGCTTTTGAAGCTCCTTGTGCCAAAAAATTAAATTGCAATACGAAAAAGAAAACAATTACCTAATATGTCAATTCAAGTTCTCAATCTCTACAAATGAACATATAGTATAACCAGAGATCAGTAGGTCTTTTTTTTTTTTTGGTTTATAAGTAGAGGTTGGATTGGTTACCAAGAAAAAGGAGTTAAGATAGGTTAGCAAAGATCTGTTCACTTACCTCAAATTCTAACTTCAGAGTAATCACATCCTCAAAATAGGCTCAAATCAAAGTGACCTCCCTTTTTCCCTCTTTTTTTTTTTTTTGAAACTAAGCTTACTATGATTGTGTGAGAGATCAGCTATCAAAGGTTAAGAGGGAAGCTCTCTCTCTCTCTCTCTATATATATATATATTTCTCTTTTTTTTTGCGTGTGATACATTTCGATTCCCTGAATCTCCTCACATTATCAATAAGAATTTGCTCTGTTTCTTTGACCGTCACTCTGTTTCCAATGCTTGGTAAGATGCTTTTTACCTAAAGTTAGAATTGAGCAAGGAAACAGATAGGGTTGGTTTTAGTCCACGAAGAACTTGTGTTCAATGAACACAAAGATGGTCATCAATGGCTGCAAAGGGCTTAAGGTGTGATGATGTATGTATTGATTAAATATGACCATCAAATCAAGGTTCAATAGTGGCTATCAAGGGAAATAATGATGCAGGTTGGGAAGTGAAGTTTAAGTGCAAAAGAAATGCCTATATCATATCTGTGATTATATCAAGATGTTTAAATTTCACTTCAAAAATGAACATGAATTGATTCTAAGGTATAGCTTTGAAATTTTCTTTTGTTTTTTTTTTTACATGAAAAACAATTGGCACTTGTTACGTACCAAAATGGTTTCTGAATCCAACTTGACCTCTCATCCTGTGCTTAGATAAAAAAGGAGTCGATGGAGTTGATTAAAGCAATGTATGAAATTTGAGAAAACAATAGGGTTCATAATAGTTTTAGTGACAGTGTTCTCAACATCATTCATAACCACGCTTGAACCTGAGAAGAGACAATGAGAGTATCCAATGGCCGCTCAATCTGAAGGGAAATACCAAATACCAAGTGTCGTGGCCTTAATGAAAATAAAATGAAAGTACACTCAAGATTAAAGAGAAGCCATAGTTAAACCTTAAGGATTAATTAAATTCCCCCAGACTTGAATTTGACGGTATCCTCACCGAAAAAGCCAACAACAATAATCCACAAAATAATCCACAAAAAATCAGCCCCCAACACATCATCAAGTTCACAAATGAGGCAAGAAATCATCAAGCAAAATCAGGGAGCAATTTCAACTACCAGAATCAAACAAATCATCAAAAACTAACATGAAAAATAGAGGAAAACAGAAATGCAAATTCCAAAATGAGGATTTTGAACCCGAGCCAAGGAAAGTCACTTTTCAAGCAGTGTTGACAACATGTCTTTGATAATGGCGACCTCTCCTTGAAGAGTAGTCATCCATTTTGATCACCTCATTAAGTTGATCACCATTCCTTGAAGAGTGTTGACCATAGTTTCCATCACTATATTAAGTTGATCACCATTCCTTTCGAGGTTGAAGGCACAGCGGTTGATGTTTCCATTTTCGGGTCAAAATTCCGATCGAGGAAACTCTTAGCTTTCTCGGGTGTACAGGTAGGGGGTTCATGCAAGGGTTGGTAATGTGTAAGGTCTACCTTGAAATATTTTGCCAAACCAGTGATGAAACCGGCACATCCTAAGAATTTTGATTGAAGGTGAGCCTGGAACCTTTCGAAAATAAAACTACCCGTGTTGACTGGGATCCGATTCTGAAAGCACCACAAGAGCAGTAACTCATGTAACTCAACCATAGTTTTAATGCTGCTCCTACCGAAAATTGTCCTTGCCAAAACGTGATGCACATACCGAAGCATTAAAGACCGTAAAGAGGTGGTTTTGGAGTCGGCAGCTTTGTAGGTTCTGCCATTTTCTGCAAGGGTATTCCAAGCATGTTGTTGCCTAAATCCTGGTGGTGGACCTCGGATTCCATCATTGGCAAAACCAAAGAGTGTATTAAACTCAACTAGGTTGATGTTATGTGTTTGGTTTGCTAAATGGAAGGTGATGCATTCTATGGTGCCGAGGTCATGATCTCCCTCTAAATATTGTAAACTTCCATAGAATTCCCTCGTCAAATCTGGGTATGTGAGTTCAGCCATCTCGCTAAATTTAACCCATCCAACTCCAACCAACAATTCATCAATAATCGGTGTGAATTCAAATTCAACATGAGTATTGTGGTCGAAAAATCGAGAAGGTAATACCCGTTTGTTCTTTTGGGTGAGGTGTTGTTGGCGATGGACTTCTGAGACAAACTTGATTCTTGTAGGATGTGGGTTGTCAACGGTTTCTATGATGGTTGGTTTCTCCTTTTTTGACCCGTTATCTCTGTCATTTGCTGAATAATTGCAATCCGGATGCCTGGCAAGGGTGCCTTTCCGTGGTCGTTTGCGGCAGGGGGAGGAGGTGACTTCTTGTTCTTTCACTGGTCTCTTTCGGGTGCGTGCCGCAGCGGTTCCTCTACTGGAAAAAGTTTTCAGTAGAGTGCTCTCTCTCCTGTGCCGATAGTTTTTGGTGGTTGGGAGTGTTTGGAATGCGGCTATTGTGTTTGTGGTGAGATCGACGATGTCGTCGTCGTACGTGGAGGGCTTGTATTTCTTTCGGATGGATGCTTTTGGTTTTGGGTTTTGAGAGTGAGATTTTTCTGGTGTTGGCTGAAGAGTGGAGGGTGGTTCTTGGTTATGAAAGGTTGGTGGAGATGGCGGACAGAGAGGGTGGTTTAAATCGATTGGTGGTTGTTGAAGGATGAGTTTGGTTGGGGTGTCAAACCATGGAAGAGCAAGAATGGTTTCTGGGTTTAGAAAGAGGCCGGATTGGATGACGTCGTCCTCCTCTTCCGACGGCAGTGTTGGTGGTTTTTGATGCTTCATGGTCATGGTGAGGTTAGGGTGTTATGGATGGAGATGAATGGTTATATTGAGGTTTGTATGTAATGGGTTGGGATGAATCTAGACGGCTAGTATGTCTAGGTGTGGAGTTGGTTTTAAACAAAAACTTTACAGTGATGATGTGAACAGAACCGCCACTGTGCACCAGTAGAAGAAGAAACTCGTGTATACTGTTACTTTTGGCTCGGATATTCACGAATTGATACGCATGAGTGCAGGGACAAAAATGTCTTTTCATCTCATAATAGCACAAATATCTCACAAAATTTACAGCTAGACTCAGATAGTAAATAAAAGTAAGGGTAGGGTTTTAGAATGCTTCTCTGATTGCGATTGCTAAGTGTGAACACCCAAATTTGACCCATGAAAATTTTACTAAATGAGACTTTGTACATGTGTAGACTTAGGATCAATGAGATGATTTGGTCCAAGGTTCAAGCATGATATGAATTGTAATTTAGTAGAATTAATGTATTTTGATGACATAAACCTTTATGCACTTAAATCCTAGGATTAATGAGACGATTTGTCCTTAGGATAAAACATATAATAAGGTTTATTTGCATTAGAATGCATTCCTTAGGCCTTTTATTTATTTCTTACCCAATTATATTGAGATGATTTATTCTTGGGTTAGAAATGGATTTAAGGGTCCACGTTAATATTCTCCAGAGTTTGTCCAGCCCATTAACACATTTCTTGCAGAACAATTTTAGCTCTGATTTTCGTGGAAAACAGAGTTAATTATAATTTAATTAGATTATGTGTTTTTGGTATGATTTTGGGTGTTAATGGGTAATCTTTTGATTATGGAATGTTTTGAAGGAGTGATGACCAAGTAATTGAGTGATTCTGGGTAGATTAGGGGTTGATTACGCGGTAGGATCGAATCAGGCCTGAATTAGGGGGATTGGGGGCCCGAAAAGGAAAGAACGGGTGAAACGCGGGGCGACCGGCGGCCATCTTGCGAAGACCGCCAGCTGCCGGCGGGCATCCACATAAGACCGCCGGTAGTGGCGGTCATGCAGTGGATGACCGCCGGCAATGGCGGTCATCACCCTCCAGAATCCCCGATTTTTCCGATTTTGTTTCTTTTTCGATCCTACGCGGTTTTGGACCAGATTTTCGGGCATAATCTCCACCATTAAGCAGGTCCACACCCCTAGGCTTCCCAGAACACTATAAATAGGACCCCTCACACACATTTCAGGGGACACACAATCTTTCTCACATACACACCCATAAGCTCTTCTTGCTTGGAGAAACTCTACTTCTCCAAGCTTAGAAATATTTTCTAAGACAGAAACTCTGGAGGATATTCGTGGGGAGCATCAAACAGTAGTCTAGCAAGGAGGAATCAAGAAGAGGATCAACCATAGAGCTAAGGAGTGGCAAGAAGGTGGGTGTAGAACTCGACCCATTTCAAGGAGCTAGAGGAGGGCAACATAAGGTAATCCTGAATCCTTTTTTATTGATTCTTGGGGATTAATTGCTGATGCTTTTGATGATGTAAGTGGCCACTATGTGCCATGTTTAGAACTATGTGGCTTTGACCCCGGTCACTCGGGTACGTAGGTAGTCTCGGTTTCACAACGGGATGCAAGCCAAGTCTTTTCTCTCTCCCCCTCCCCCCCCCCCCCTCTTTTCTTTATTTTCCACACTCTTGCACACTTGCACAAGGCACACTTTTCTCTTTAATTTCACAAAGTTTCGACCCAACACGGATGGGTACCTAACACCTTCCCATCCGTGATGAACCCCCGATCCCATGTCTTTGGTTCGCCATGACCAGTTGCCTAAGGAGTCATTCAAGGGTTTTTCCTAAGTTTTGTCCCTAATAAAACTTAGGTGGCGACTCCAATGCCATGGGATTGACTCGAGGAAGAAGGTGATAAGGAATAGGTGAATAGGCCCAAGTGATTTTGGGTCGGGTATTCACAGTTGGCGACTCCGCTGGGGAAGTAGTGGGTTTAAGAGACCTTGTGCAATCATAGATCTTTGTGTGCCTTTTTATTTGTCATCATAAGTGTCCTGCATTCATGATGATTTAGGTGAAGCCTTTACCGTAAGAGGGCGAGGGAAGCCAAGTCCACCACATACTTTCTTCAAGTGGTGGTGGCTTGCATGGACCCGTTTCTTGATGCTTAGCAATGATGGGGATTTACTAGCCTCGGACCTCACGCGATATCCATTATCACATGTGAGTAGGTCAACCTATTCCCTAGCGGCAGTTTTTTGGCCCCCAACCAGTTGCATACCCTGAGCATCTCATGCATTATGGATCAATAAGTGGTATTTGCATTTGTATGAATCTCGTTGTGTGTTGTGCATACGTGATATATCTTGTTATTTTGGGATCCGAAACTATGCACACATGGGATTTGAGAAAAGGGAAAAGGGGAGTAACCATCCCTAGCTTTCAGGGAGGAGACGCTCCATGTTTTCAAGTAGTGACTAACCAGAATTCAGCAGAGGTTCACTTTGAGACAATTTGAGTGGATGTCCAATTACCCTAAAAACTTGAGAAATTAGGATTGCATCATACATGACATTATGCATCGAATTTTGAAAACTAAGACATACCGAGTCAAGAGTCAGCCCATGTTCTGCCTCTTTCATCTAAACCATTTATTATCAACTTTTTCCTTTGAGACCACCCGAATAAGGCACTAAAAAACCCACTTCTTTACCTGGGCAGTGAGGGGCAACCATGAACAGCGAGCATGTTGACAGATCAAGGAACACTACCGATGCAAGAATAGGTCCAAGGGATGAACTGACGGGGGACGAGTTTCCTATTTATGAGGATCGGAGTCTTCAACAAGAGAAGGAGATACAATTGACATTCTGGGCCTTGATGGGGAGGCTAGAAGAAACGATCCTTCGAGGAGTTTTACTGGGCAACCACTTGCCCAAGAAGCCATGAAACAGTTTAGAGATGCTATGGGACAATATGCACTCGTTGAAGATGTGATAAGGGGCATTCAACTTCGAAATGCTGCACTTACTCGGGAGAGCATCAAAGCAAAAGAGAACCTCTGGGAGTGCATCAGGGAACTAAGGAAAAGCAAATGGGATGGTTGGGGTGACATGTCCAGATCTGAAGAGCATTCAAAATCGCGAGATGGCATGATGGCTAGTGAAGAAGATGAAGGCGGCCCCGGAATTGAAGATAAAACGGAGATGGATGAGGCCCAACATGACGGTTTAAAGGAAATCATCACTATGGTCCCGCGAAGGAAGCTTGTATTTCCAGACAAGATCGAGTGGGTAATGGAGGAGGACGTCTAGGGTTACCAGTTGGGGAGACGGGAAGGCTCTGGGTTTTAGAATATCGAGTATGTTTTCTTTTTCAATAAAAGGGGTTAAAGCCTGTTCTTGTTAACCTCTTAAAGTTATTGCTTAGTGTTGTCATCGGTGTCCTTGTCTCTCTCATTTATGAATATGATGCTTTAAGCCTTGTCGGAATTTATCAACTTAGTTTGGGAACCATAAAATGAACTACGAAGGCTTGATCCAGTAATATTCAGTTGAGTGTTCTATCTCCAATTAGTAAGCCTGGCTTGTGAAGACATCTACCCAAAAAAAAAAGAAAAAAAAGAAAAGAAAAAGAGAGGAAAAAAAAAAGAAAAAAGAAAAGGGGATATGTTCTTCACAACCAATGTGCCATTCAAATCTCTCAAAACACTTCTTATTTCATAGGAAGATCAAACATTATTTCTACTGGTACGTAGGTAACTCTATTAGCGAGCCCGGTCTCAGCAAATCTTGGTTCCTAAACTAAGTTGATGAAAGATGATAAGGTTTAAATTTGAATATCTTCTGTCCAAAATTCCTGGCCCTTGGAAACATTGTCCTTAACATCTTCCTGGTCATGTTGTTGAGAAGAATCAACACCAAGCTACCTTCGAAGGTCATCGGTATAAGAAGAGAAATCAGGGGTTTTTCCATCACTCGGACAACATTCAGTCATCATCTCTAAAATGAAGTAAAGAAAAATGAGAAAGAGAGGGGGAACCAGTCCGCTAGGTTGAAAACCCGAAAGGGCGATCTAGGCAAAAGTTAGGACACGCCTGCTAGGTTGAAAAGCCGAAAGGGCAGCCTAGGCAAAAGTAAAGGCCAATGGAGTTTGGGGTGGTTGGGAGCATGCTCATGTTCATGGAAGTCTCTGCTTTGAAACTATTCCTCGCGATGTACCCTACCAAAGGGAGGTGGGCATTTATGTGACCTCGTGGAAATCCCTTGAACCAAACACCTAACCTACCCCGACACCCACAACGCATGACTCGGTGAATTTCGAAAAATTGCATACATGTTTGCATCTCACGAATAGGAAAGCCAACACACATACATATAGACAAAGAGTAATCCCATCCAAGTACACATGTCTAGAACCTAGGACGTGCACACTCGCATATAGGAAAAAGGATAAAATCGCCAAAATACATGTGTCAAGTCATAAAGGACATGCAAACAAAAGAGAGGAAAGAAGGAGGAATAGTCCATCTAGATCATAATGCATACATATGTCAATCAAGACCGTCTCTTCTTGCTCCGGGGTTGACGAATCGGCCGAGTGTGCTCCTGAAAGGTATCTTCCGAATCACCAGAAGTGGGGTCAGCAGGACGAGGAGAGTCGATTGAGGGACAGGAGGAGGCACAAAAGGTCTAGAAGGATGAGGATCCCGAGGTGACGGCACAGAGCGAGCAAATCCTCCTTCCTTCACGCAGGAAGTCAACTCTCGTATCCGGATAGCCTGAGTTGTCAATGTCGCCTTGGCCCGCCCAAGCAGTGCCCAAAGTCGAGAAGCCTCAGCAGCTGGGACCTGCGACACAAAGAGGATCAATCAAGCTGTGAAAGAAAGAAGACATTTTGGGGGAAAATAGTCAAGAAGGTACCTTGGTAATGTCGGCCGGGAATGGTGGAAAGTCAGGAGGAAGATCCTCGGAAAAAGGTACCTGACAATGCCTATATGAGTCATCAAAAGTCTCATAGTCGGCCTCACATGCGGGAAGGACAGGACCCGATGTAGAAGTCGACGCTCCGGTGCCCTTCCTCCTTCGCGAGGCAGAACTCTGTCGAGAAGGACCGGTGCTAGCCACCGACCCAACTGCCTCTGGAGTGGTCATAGGAGACATCAAGAATTCACTTATAAAGGAGGAGTAGTCGCCCAAACTGGTGAGTTCATTAACATGACAATCCAGATAGTCGTCTTCCATGGCTTCACCCCACTTGTTTATATCCCGCATGGAGACCGGCGGATCGGATGGTATACGAGGCTCTCCCACGACTTGTGCACAAACATGATCCCCGAGGTACCACACCTGCTTAGTCAAACACCAGTGCTGGTCCATCTCAAAAACCCAAGCGCTATCTCCCGCCAGTCTGTTTCGATAGGCCGCGAAGGGGGTAAACCGGACCTATCATCAAAATATCCAGTAAGGCGAGAGCTAAAAGACCGCAAGAAAGAATGGACAAAGACAGCAAGGGGGGAAGGTACCTTGCTCGATACGGCGACATGTTCTATGTAATGACGGGCCCACACTCGATCATAGGCGTGACTCCTAGTCTCGCGACTCGAGGAGCCCCAATGAAGGAAAACCGGCCATATCTCCTCATCAGATGACAACTTTGGAGCAGAAAGTCCGAGATACTCCTGACCCCATACTTGCAGAGGTAACCTAGTTAATTGAGAAACTGAAGAAAGAAATTGAGCATGACAAGGGCAAAGAAAGAAGGTATACCTCCCAGATCCAAGCCGAGCCATAGAAATGTTTGGCAGCAACCCGAGAAAAGTTAGTCATCTCCCTATAGGCATTAGCAAAGCCGGCTGAAGCCCAGTCAATCCGTGGACGGTCCAGGTAAACCAGTGATGCTAGCAAGTCGCACCGGACCCGGTCACTACCCGAGGCAAAAATAGTCCTATTCAGGCTCAGTAAGACCAAACCCCGAGCTCTGTGCTCAGCTGTCCCGGGATACCAAGAATCCAGTAAGGCGTCCTGCAGCCTCTTAGGCAATACCTCACACGCACGAGTCCACTTAGGGGCAAGCCCCACCAACTCCTGGAAGTGGTCATGGCCTAGCGGCTGATCAAAGATGACCGATCCACCTTGAAACAATAGTCCGGTGATGTGAGAATAGTCTGAAGGGATCATCGTCATCTCCCCACAAGCAAGATGGAAAGTGTTGGTGGTATCCCACCACCTCTCGCCTAGAGCCGACACCGCCTGCAAATCAACTTTGTCCCCCCAAAAAGTGCAAAAGAAATCCCATAATCCAACCCTCTCAATGATTTCTTGGACGGGTTTGTTCTTCCTCACATGGTTAAAGAAGAGGTGGCGGGCCTTAGCCCCAACATGGTTTCGTTATCTATCCTTTAAGTCCTGCGTAGACATATCAGAAGAAGTCAATGCTCACACCAACCTGGGGGTAACAAGACCAAACCAAGACCACATACATGCATCATGCGGATGGGATCATGCACTTACATCATGCATTTCAAGATCATAGTATAGTTTTAATTTCGGGTTAGAACGCAAGAGGATCACAAAAACCCACTCCGGCAAAAGTCCAAGATTGACCGAAATTGGGACAAGCCCAACAATACCCAGTCACTCAGTGTCAATTATATGCATTCACAATGTCAAAGAAACACCCGAAACACCTAAAATCTCCAAAATTCTGCCAAGAACCCTAAAACCCTCAATTTGGGCAAAACCTCAATTCGTAATCTCTTCTGTTTAATCCATGAAATAATTATAGGAGAAAGCATTCCAGACATCTTAGGGGCATTTTTAAGCATTCAAACGCATCATGCATCACACAAACTCGAATTCAAGGGGCATACGGGCATGAACTCGAAATTCAATCAAAGTAAGAATTCAATGAGTTTTCAGGTTAGAAAATCACTTACCTAAACTTTATGGAGCCGGTTGGAGATGTGCCTGTCTGGAGATTTCAACAACAAGCTTGCATTCTCTTTCGGGTTGGATTTTGGACGATAATTCCTCATGGATTCCTCCCGCGATTTAGGAAGGTCTGACGGCGATGATGCCATGGATGAGGGGTAGAAGAGATGGGAAGTGTTTTGGGGTGTCTTGGGGACAAGGGGAGAAGAGAAAATCAGGAGGACTCTGGGGTTTAGTTTTTGAGTGCAATGGGAGAATGAGAAGAAAGAGGGGGAGGAAAGGGTTTTTAAACCCGCATAAGGCTGGCGGTCAAGGCGAGAAGACCACCCAGCCCTGGCGGTCATCCCTGCATGACCGCCACGGGCTGGCGGGCTTCTCTATATGACCGCTGCCTCTTGTGAGGGTCCCATCCTCAATTTTCGCGGGTCCTGCACTCTGGAACGGCCTTCTCTTTAAATTCAAACCCGGTATGCATATCTTCGGGTCCCGAATAATGAGGTGCCATTTTTGAATTTAAACGATTGAGTGTGGGGCCACTGTCTCTCCTTAAAACGAAACTAGGGGCATGATGCCCCACCTTATTAAAACATGCCAGACTCACTTTCTTGAGCACACACCAGGGACACAATAAATCTCATCTCCCGAGCCACAAAGAGATACTCGGGGCATCACGCCCCACTTTCGGCTTGTATGTCCCAAGGGGCACGGTATGTCTAAATTGGGCAATTTAGGGGAATGGAATCCAGGCAGTCCATGGATGAGAGAACCAGGCTAGTGAGATTTGACCTTGAGCATAGGCAACCCAACCATAGGATAATCCCAAACCTGTGAGATAACCCTGAGAACACAAGACATCCAATCAATCCCGAGAGATGAGAGGACCGAGCCGGCCCGGCCATAAGGAAACCTGTGAGACAATACTGAGAGGACCCAGACACACATCCGACCAGAACCTAAACCGACCTGGTCTAGCCCAGTTAAAAGCCAAAGCCCGAACTTTGCAAGGAGAGAGAGAAGTTGAACCTAATCACAGAAGCCAAAGCCCGGCCTTTGCAACCTTAATCGATGAACCCTGTCCGGTCTGTGTTGATACAATTAAAAGCCAAAGGCCCGGCCTTTGCAAACCTGAGAAGAAGAAGAGAGAGAATCCAAAGCCAAAGGCCTAGTCTTTGCAAACCTGGGGATGTGAGGGTCCAGTCCACCGAGTCATGAGAGAATGCCTACTTCGAATTTGAGGGACCCGAGAGATGTGAGATGATTGAGCCTGGTTAGTAGAATATCCAGCCTTTACACCTTGAGAGGTAAACCCAGAAGAGAGGTATGGAATCCAGTCAAAGCCATAGACCTAGTCTTCATAACCCGGTAAGATGAGAGAGCCCAGTTAGAAGAGGGATGAAGGAGCCCAGATTAACTAACCAAATAGACCCAGCCATGAGGGAAGCCAGAGAGGAGTAAACCCAACTAGAGATGACGCGAGAGAGTCGAGCCAAAATAGTAGACCCATTCTACGCAACCAGGTAAGATGAGTGAACCTGACCCAGGTGTCCAGACATGAGTAGAACCAGAAAGAAAAAGAACCCAGCCACGAGAGGTTCAGACCCAGGTGTCTAAACATGAGAACCAGTAAGCCAGGCGACCAGACCCTGCAAACTTTGAGAATGAGTGAACCTTGAGACATACAAGTCAGAAGCAGGGAGCCCTGTTCTCGCAAACGATGAGACGAGGAGACTAGATGGAAACTGAATACCCACAAACCTCGGCACGAGGTAACACCCAGACAAAAGATGAGATGCCCAAACCTCGGCATGAGGTAATACCCGAATATGAGATGAAATCCACAAACCTCGCCATGAGGTAGCACCCAGACTAAGACGATCAGGCCAACGACCCGATAGATAAGACGATTCTACCACCTCGGAATGAGATGATTCTTGAGAATATGGGATTAGATGATTCCCATAAATCGAGGGCCAGTCCCTCAAATCTCAGGATGAGATGATTCTTGAGAAATCTGGGATGAGATGATTCCCAGAAACTGAGGGCCAGTCCCTCAAACCTTCGGGATGAGATGATTCCCGGAGCGGAGCATGGAATGCTCCAAACCGTAGCACACACCACTAGCATCAATCATTCAAATTTGGTTGTTCTTGTCTTACGTTGTTTCGTCCTTAATTCATAAGGACTCATCAACGAGGGGCATCTGTGAACACCCAAATTTGACCCACGGAAATTTTACTAAATGAGACTTTGTACATGTGTAGACTTAGGATCAATGAGATGATTTGGTCCAAGGTTCAAGCATGATATGAATTGTAATTTAGTAGAATTAATGTATTTTGATGACATAAACCTTTATGCACTTAAATCCTAGGATTAATGAGATGATTTGGCCTTCGGATAAAACATATAATAAGGTTTATTTGCATTAGAATGCATTCCTTGGGCCTTTTATTTATTTCTTACCCAATTATATTGAGATGATTTATTCTTGGGTTAGGAATGGATTTAAGGGTCCAAGTTAATATTCTCCAGAGTTTGTCTAGCCCATTAACACATTTCTTGTAGATCAATTTTAGCTCTGATTTTCGTGAAAAATCAGAGTTAATTATCATTTAATTAGATTATGTGTTTTTGGTATGATTTTGGGACTTATGGGTAATCTTTTGATTATGGAATGATTTGGGGGAGTGATGAGCAAGTAATTGAGTGATTCTGGGTAGATTAGGGGTTGATTACGCGGTAGGATCGAATCAGGCCTGAATTAGGGGGATTGGGGGCCCGAAAAGGAAAGAACGGGTGAAACGCGGGGCGACCGACGGCCATCTCGCAAAGACCGCCAGCTGCCGGCGGGCATCCACACAAGGCCACCGGCAGTGGCGGTCATGCAATCCCCGATTTTTCTAATTTTGTTTCTTTTTTTATCCTACGCGGTTTTGGACCAGATTTTCGGGCATAATCTCCACCATTAAGCAGGTCCACGCCCCTAGGCTTCCCAGAACACTATAAATAGGACCCCTCACACACATTTTAGGGGACACACAATCTTTCTCACATACACACCCATAAGCTCTTCTTCCTTGGAGAAACTCTACTTCTCCAAGCTTAGAAATATTTTCTAAGGCAGAAACTCTGGAGGATTTTTGTGGGAAGCATCAAGCAGTAGTCTAGCAAGGAGAAATCAAGAAGAGGATCAACCATAGAGCTAAGGAGTGGCAAGAAGGTGGGTGTAGAACTCGACCCATTGCAAGGAGCTAGAGGAGGGCAACATAAGGTAATCCTGAATCCTTTTTTAATGATTCTTGGTGATTGGTTGTTGATGCTTTTGATGATGTAAGTGGCCACTGTGTGCCATGTTTAGAACTACGTGGCTTTGACCCCGGTCACTCGGGTACGTAGGTAGTCCTGGTTTCACAACGGGATGCAAGCCAAGTCTTTTCTCCCCCCTTTTCTTTATTTTCTACACTCTTGCACACTTGCACAAGGCACACTTTTCTCTTTAATTGCACAAAGTTTCAACCTAACACGGATGGGTTCCTAACACCTTCCCATCCATGACGAACCCCCGATCCCATGTCTTTGGTTAGCCATGACTAGTTGCCTAAGGAGTCATTCAAGGGTTTTTTTCCTAAGTTTTGTCCCTAATAAAACTTAGGTGGCGACTCCAATGACATGGGATTGACCCGAGGAAGAACGTGATAAGGAATAGGTGAATAGGCCCAAGTGATTTTGGGTCGGGTATTCACACTAAGTCTTGTGGATATTCATGTCCATTCTTCATCTTGCCCATGCGTCGCCGTTTTCTTTCTTCTTCTTCTTTTTTTTTTGGAAAAACACAACAGTTAGTAAAAATAGGAAAATGAAGACAAAATATAACTCACTTACCTCGGGTTGCCTCCCGAAAAGCGCTTCTTTTACGTCTTGTAGTTGAACACCCTATGGGTCACTCTATGTCGAAAGCTGTGACAGGCACTGTCAACTGCACTGTTGCAATTTCTTCAACCTATTCTCCGGACCAATACTTCTTGAGTCTTTGATGGTTTACCTTGAACGTCTGCCCATCGTTCCCACGGACCTCTACGGCTCCATGTGGAAATGTGTCTACTACCGTGAATGGACAGGACCAACGTGACCTCAGCTTCCCAGGGAACAATTTTAGGCGAGAGTTATACAACAATACCTCATCCCCAGATTGAAGTTGCCTATGGAGAATCCTACTATCATGCCACTACTTTGACCTCTCGTAGATTTTGTTATTCTCGTAGGCCTCTAATCGGATTTCCTCAATTTCATTGAGTTGAAGTTTTCGCTTCTCCCCTACTGCTTTGGCATCAAAATTTAAGATTTTCACTGCCCAACAGGCCTTATGTTCCAACTCAACAGGTAGATGGCAAGACTTCCCATAAACTAGTCGAAATGGTGTTGTGCCAATAGGAGTCTTGTAAGCTGTTCTATAAGCCCACGGTGCATCATCCAGCTTCATAGACCACTCCTTGCAGGAGGTATTCACTGTTTTCTCCAAAATATGTTTGATTTCTCGGTTTGCAACCATAACTTGCCCATTGGTTTGTGGATGGTAAGGAGTAGCGACCCTGTGTGTGACACCGTACTTCTTCAACAGCTCAGCAAACAACCTATTGCAGAAGTGCTTGCCCCCATCACTAATTATGGCACGTGGAACACCAAACCCTGTAAAAATATATTTCTTTAAAAATTTGGTGACCACTTTTCCATCATTGGTTTTGGAGGCGATGGCTTCCATCCATTTTGTCACATAGTCAATAGCCACAAGGATATATTGATTGGATTGGGAGGAAGGAAAAGGACCCATGAAGTCAATTCCCCATACATCAAATGGTTCGACAACCAATATTCCTTATTGAGGAGCTTCATGTCACTGAGTTATGTTTCCGGTGCGCTGGCATTGGTTACAGTGGTTCACAAAGTTCCTTGCATCATTATATAAAGTCGGCCAGAAGAATCCTGATTGAAGAACTTTTGTTGTAGTGCTATCAGCTCCGTGAAGGCCACCATATGATGCCTCATGGCAGCTTGAAAGAATGTCTTTATATTGCTCCTCGGGTACACACCGTCGGATCAATCCATCTCCACATCTCTTGTATAGATAAGGTTCATCCCAAAGGTAATGGCGGATGTCGGAGAAGAATTTCTTCTTTTGGGAATAGCTAAGATCTGGGGGCAAAACTCCACAAACCAGAAAATTCACAAAAGTCGCATACCATGGAAACAGTTTGATGGACAACACTATCTTCTGTGCTGTTCCTATCTCTGTCACTGCAACTGTCAACAAATTTTCATCAGGAAAGGAATCATTGATGGCTGGTTCCGGTTCATTTAAGTCTTCCTGGTTTTGGCTGAGTCTTGAAAGATGGTCAGCAACCAAATTTTCTGCCCCTTTCTTATCTTTAATCTCCAAGACGAATACTTGGAGGAGTTTGTCAATAGGTTTCTCAGGGCTGCATGGTCTGTATGTGTTAGTGTAATATGCCCAAAAGCCAATCAATGGATGTTTATTTGTAATCATGTATACACATTAAGGTTATTCCAATAAATATCATTTATGAGATAAAACGCTTGCACATATTTATAACCCTAGAATATTTATATATTCTTAAATGTCCCTAGTCGATTATTATTATGGATGGATTGTAATAATAAATTAAAACTAGCATATGTTGAGAATTATATGTGATATGAATTCTACTTACGGGTACAAGTTAGAGAACTTGTGGACTGGACCGACCCACATAAGAACGCTACATGGAACGTTATATGATTGTCATTAGCGGTTCTTATATGTATTGTCCTTAGACCTGTGATTATCAAGGTTCCCAACATATGAGTCGTATACTTTGATATTACTCTTGGCTATTTCGTAAATGAGTAGACTTAGTGTAATCATTGGGTATATGATAAATGTGTAGTGGGTTTTGTATGATCCAGAGGGGATTCGTCCAACCCATATAACGGGTATATTATTGGTTGGTTTCTTGATAGAGATGAACTGTAAATGCACGGCCGTACTCGGATTATGATATGGTGATATCATTAGTATCCGTTTTACATAGTTAGCTCTAGGATCAAGAAACTGAGATTAACCATATGCGAGATTGACATATTCACTTAGAGAAGTGGTACTTACCTCTTCCGATTCTTCTTCCTCTGCCATGAGACATAGGTTGGCCGTCTCTTCTTCATCACTGTCGGATGATTCATCGCCGGAATCGCCTCCCCAAGAAATGTATGCCCTTTGCTTCTTGTAGGGCTTCTTTTCTTTTCCCTCCTTTGCCCTAGGGCACATAGGCTTGATGTGCCCAACCTCTCCACTTCCATAGCACTTGGGTGGACCGGACATCTTTCTTCCTTTCTTTTCAAATTCCTTCTTCATGAATTTGTGGAATTTATGGATGACAAGTCCGAGTTCTTGATCGTCATCGCTAGAGTCCGATTCAGAGAGCTCTTGCGTCCTGGAGGTGGAAGCTTTGAGAGCTATGATCTTTTTCTTTGTTTCCTGCAAAGAGGGTTTAAGAATAGTAGTTTCATAGGTTAGAAGATTACCTCTAAGACTGTCAGTGGTTGTGTTCGAAGTCCCGATGTTTTCATAGATTGTGTCGGCTTTAGAACGCCATTCGGGAGTGAGGTATCTAAGGACTTTTCTGACCAAGTCCTTGTCAGAGTAGACCTTCTTGAGAGCATAAAGGTTATTTACGATTTTAGAGAATCGTTCGAACATCTCCTCTATTCCCTCGTTCTCCTTCATTCGAAAGAGTTCGTATTCTGCAGTGAGGGAGTCGATTTTGGCCTCTCGAACTTGATCGGTTCCTTCGTAGGTGACCTCCAGCTTATCCCACATTTCTTTTGCGGTTGTGCAGCAAGAGATTTTCCGGTAATCGTCGGGGTTGACTGCACAATAGAGCATGTTGATTGATTTGGCGTTGTTTTCAACCATCGTAATGTCTGCAGCGTTATACTCCTCCTCCGTCTTTGGCATTGTGGTTTCACCAACTTTCTTCGTCGGAATTTGCGCTCCGATCTTCATGATTCGCCAAAGAGCATAGTTGTTGGATTGGAGGAAGATTCTCATCCTCTCCTTCCAGTAGCTGTAGTTGGTACCATCAAAGAGTGGTGGACGAGTGGTTGATTGTCCTTCGAAGAGTCCAGCATAATTACTTGAAGAATCCATGGAAAGTTTCTCTCAAACGGTTAAGTCTTTCAGAGAGTTATGCTCCGCTACCAATTGTTAGCACAGGTTCCCTACACTAGAGGGGGGTGAATAGCGTTTTATGGACAAAATAAAAAACTTGCAGGAAATAATTGCGGAATTGAAAGAATGAAGGACACACCGAATTTTATACTGGTTCATACACACAACTTGTGTGGCTAATCCAGTCCTCCGAGAGACTCTCTCGAAGATTTCACTATCTAGGTTAAGCTTCCGGGTGCTTAACAAACCGTATACAAACCTAGAGCTCGAGTCACACGAAACTCTACTTGCTTGAAGATACCTCACTTCAAGACTTCTCTCAAGAAAGAAAACACTCTTCCTATGAGTTACTACAAGGGAACAATCCTTCCTTAAGGTGTATGAACAACACTTAAAATCACTCAAACAGAAGCTCTCTCAAAGAGTGAATATGAGTAACAAATAAGCTCTACAAAGGCAACTCTCAATTCTCAAGAATATTGGCTCATAAAAATGTGTATGAATGTATAATAATGAATGCTTAAAATGTAGAGAGTTGATTGTTGTTAAACAGATATATAAATCCTCTATTTATATGTCTCAAAACATGTATGATGGTTATGGAATCAATCCAAAACACCTTTAGACAAAATAGCATGGGATGTTGAAAAAGGTGTCTGCTCAAAACGGCACAACATCGATGTTTAAACTTAGAACATCGATGTTTGGCCAGTAAACTTGAATTATTTGGATCAACGGTCATGAGAACATCGATATTTACCAAAGGAACTGTTAGTTATATGCCCAAAAG
Organism: Turnera subulata; assembly: GCA_028386065.3. Lineage (NCBI taxonomy): Eukaryota > Viridiplantae > Streptophyta > Magnoliopsida > Malpighiales > Passifloraceae > Turnera > Turnera subulata. The sequence continues at coordinate 49,051 of JAKUCV010001848.1, forward strand.
CCAATCTATGGATGATTGTAGTCATGTATATACATTGAGGTTTTGCCAATAAATATGATTATGAGATAATTACTTGCACATATTTATAACCCTAGTTCATATATTTGATATATTCTTAAATGTCCCTAGTCGGTTATTATTATGGACGGGTTGTAATAATAAATTAAGACTAGCGTATGTTGTGAATTTATATGTGATATGAATTCTACATACGGGTACAAGTTAGAGAACTTGTGGACCGGACCGACCCACATAAGAACACTACATGGAACGTTATATGTATGTCA
>JAKUCV010001849.1:0-15885 GCA_028386065.3 Turnera subulata
AACTTAGGAATCTCTTTAAATTCATCTCCAAACTTGTCCAACTTATCTTCTTGTAATTCCCGATTGACCCAAGCTTGAGCATAATGTAGCATGCAATTCTTTATCATCTTCAATCGAGCCCTTGTGACTGGTCCTTGAAGAAAGCTAATGGCGTCATCACCTTCTTGAGTTCCACTTAGTGTTGGTTTGCTCGTATCAGATAATATACCCGTTATATGGGTCGGACAAATCCCATCTTGATCAATCAAAACCCACTACACATTTATCATATACCCAGTGATTACCCTTAAGACCACCCAGTTACGGATGACTAGGAATAATATCAAAGTATACGACTCATATGCTGGGAACCTTGATGATCTCAGGTCTAAGGACAATACGTATAAGAACCGCTAATGACAATCATATAACGTTCCATGTAGCGTTCTTATGTGGGTCGGTCCAGTCAACAAGTTCTCTAACTTGTACCCGTATGTAGAATTCATATCTCATATAATTCTCAACATACGCTAGTCTTAATTTATTATTACAACCCATCCATAATAATAATCGACTAGGAACATTTAAGAATATATAAATATTCTATGGTTATAAATATGTGCAAGCGTTTATCTCATAAACGATATTTATTGGAATAACCTTAATGTGTATACATGATTACAAATAAACATCCATTGATTGGCTTTTGGGCATATTACACTAACATCCTCTAGATCTGTTTAGGAGGATGATGAAGAACTGGAGCTAGAAGAGGGAGATATTGTCATCACTGAAGATGCTGACGGTCTAGTGATGAAACTCAGTGAATCCTTCAAGGTAATATTGAAGAAGCTGTAGGAAAAAGCGGTGGTCATTAAACTTATTGGAAGACCAATTGGCTATAGGGTTCTGAAGGAGAAGATCTAGACCCTTTGGAAACCCAAAGGTCAGTTCAGACTCATCGACTTGTAGAACCAGTTCTTCAATGTGAAGTTCAAGGAGCAAGCGGATCTCTTTCACGCTACTCCTGACGGCCCATGGGTGATCTTTGGGCATGCTTTGTCGGTCCAGCCATGGACACTTGAATTCAGAGCTACCACTGGAGAGATTCATCAGGCGACTGTATAGGTTCAATTCGCTGACATCCCGGTGGATTGCTACCACTCTCACATTTTGCAGGGGTTAGGGAACATGGTTGGGAAGACTGCCAAGGTCGTCATCCACACTGAGAATGCTGAGAGAGGTAAGTTTGCTAAAATCGCAATGACTGTAGACCTCATGAAACCTCTGAAGGGTATGATTAAGGTCAAAGGAGAAGAGTTCCCAGTTGTCTATGAGGGCCTGCCTCAGATCTGTTTTGGGTGAGGTAGAACCAGTCACCCTTTAAGCGCCTGCCCAGAGAAATTTGGTAGACCAGGTAATGAAGTTGATGTGGAGGTGATTGAGCTACCACCGCAACCATAGTAACACCCACCCCGGCACCAGCTCCGCCGCAAACTACCACCCGCAAGTCCATAGTGGGGGAGTGGATGATCGCACAACCCCGAGCCCGCAGAGCACATAGCAAGCCCACCCCACCAAGCCCATCCACGACCCAAGGCCCATCCGGTAACCATTCTACCAACTATTTCTCCATACTGTCCAACCCATTCTCTACCAACCCTGAAACCTCTACTAAGAAAGGCCCATAAAAAACCCAATTAAACCTTCAGTCGATGGTCTTCCAGGCCGCAAAATCCAAATCAGATAAAGCCTAAGCCCAGCAAGAGAAATCCAAACGAAAACTATCCTATGCAAATCAGAAACCCTAACCAGTCACTCCTCGTAACCCATTTTTAGACATCTCCAACACACAGCCACACTCCCCTGCTACAACACCAGCCTCATCACAATCCATGACTTCAAAAAAATAAGCTTCCCACCCTGACCAGAACCCCAACAATTCCCAAACCCCACCCCGCCATCCTCAATCTAAGCACACTGTGGTCATATTCACAAATGATGATCACGCCCGTGTCATTCCAAAAGAGGACCTACCCCAACCCAGCCCTAATGCACCCCACCTGCCAACCTCTAGCCAACAATGGAGTAAGTCGGGAGAGGTGAATAAGCCACCAAAGCCCCCTAATCAACCTAGCCCCCCTAACCTGGTGAACCGTGCGGCAAAGCTGGGACAGAGGATGGAAACACAGTCTCAAAATGAAGAGCGAGATATAATGGATGTGGAAGGGGTCGGTCCAGCCATGGACACTTGAATTCAGAGCTACCACTGGAGAGATTCATCAGGAGACTGTATAAGTTCAATTCGCAGACATCCCAGTGGATTGCTACCACTCTCACATTTTGCAGGGGTTAGGGAACATGGTTGGGAAGACTGCCAAGGTCGTCATCCACACTGAGAATGCTGAGAGAGGTAAGTTTGCTAAAATCGCAATGACTGTAGACCTCATAAAACCTCTGAAGGGTATGATTAAGGTCGAAGGAGAAGAGTTCCAAGTTGTCTATGAGGGCCTGCCTCAGATCTGTTTTGGGTGCGGTAGAACCAGTCACCATTTGAGCGCCTGCCCAGAGAAATTTGGTAGACCAGGTAATGAGGTTGATGTGGAGGTGATTGAGCTACCACCGCAACCATAGTAACACCCACCCCGGCACCAGCTCCGCCGCAAACTACCACCCGCAAGTCCATAGTGGGGGAGTGGATGATCGCACAACCCCGAGCCCGCAGAGCACATAGCAAGCCAGTCACCATTTGAGCGCCTGCCCAGAGAAATTTGGTAGACCAGGTAATGAGGTTGATGTGGAGGTGATTGAGCTACCACCGCAACCATAGTAACACCCACGCCGGCACCAACTCCGCCGCAAACTACCACCCGCAAGTCCATAGTGGGGGAGTGGATGATCGCACAACCCCGAGCCCGCAGAGCACATAGCAAGCCCACCCCACCAAGCCCATCCACGACCCAAGGCCCATCCGGTAACCATTCTACCAACTATTTCTCCATACTGTCCAACCCATTCTCTACTAACCCTGAAACCTCTACTAAGAAAGGCCCACAAAAAACCCAGTTAAACCTTCAGTCGATGGTCTTCCAGGCCGCAAAATCCAAATCAGATAAAGCCTAAGCCCAGCAAGAGAAATCCAAACGAAAACTATCCTATGCAAATCAGAAACCCTAACCAGTCACTCCTCGTAACCCATTTTTAGACATCTCCAACACACAGCCACACTCCCCTGCTACAACACCAGCCTCATCATAATCCACGACTTCAACAAAATAAGCTTCCCACCCTGACTAGAACCCCAACAGTTCCCAACCCCCACCCCGCCATCCTCAATCTAAGCATACTGTGGTCATATTCACAAATGATGATCACGCCCGTGTCATTCCAAAAGAGGACCTACCCTAACCCAGCCCTAACGCACCCCACCTGCCAACCTCTAGCCAACAATGGAGTAAGTCGGGAGAGGTGAATAAGCCACCAAAGCCCCCTAATCAACCTAGCCCCCCTAACCTGGTGAACCGTGCGGCAAAGCTGGGACAAAGGAAGGAAACACAGTCTCAAAATGAAGAGCGGGATACAATGGATGTGGAAGGGGTCTCGGCTCCAACACCTGAGATATTAGTATGTGTGATGTGGCCAAGTCAAGGGCCAGTTTGGTAGAGGCCTAGTTTAGGTCTGCTGCCATCTCTCCCAAATCTTTTTTATGTTATCAATAATCGCTTGGAACTGCCAGGGTGCTGGCAAGAAACAGTTTGCAAGAATGATGAGAGAGTTAAAGATGGAGCACAAACCAGCAATTGTAGTTGTAGTAGAACCACGAATTAGTGGAACGAAGGCAGCAAGGGTCATCAGAAGGGTGGGTTTTTGTAATTCGCATAGGGTGGATACCTGTGGTCTCGTGGGAGGATTTTGGGCCCTTTGTGATGAACATGTAGTCTCAGTATCGGTGCTCTTTAATCATCCGCAATTCATCCACATGAGAGTGGTGGAGGGGAATCGGTGTTTTTTGTTGACAGCAGTCTACGCAACTCCATAGGAAAAATGGAGAAAATACCTATGGAAGAACATAGAAGCACTCCATGAGGACATTAAGGAACCCTGGTTCTTAACAGGGGACTTTAATGCTATCTTGTAGGGAGATGAGAGGAAAGTTGGACAACGACAGGGTGTGGGGAATAAGCCTTTTCAGCAGTTTTTTGACAGCTGTGGAATTGATAGACCTTGGTTTCTCTGGGGCTATTTTCACATGGAACAGTGGGAGGAGGCAAGTGCGACTAGATAGAGCCCTAAGCAATGACCTAGGGATTCACCTCTTCTCTGCCACTTTAGTCGTGCACCTCCCTAGGAATTATTCAGATCATCGACCGATATTACTCAAAATGGATGGCAAAATTTCACACCAATCTCACGAGAGAGCCTTCAAATTCCAACCCGCATGGCTGATGCACCCAAAATTTAGCCAGCTGGTGGCGGATTCATGGCAACCTTCTGATGACTACATGCAGGAGAAAGGAAAATTTGCTGTCGAAGCCCACAAGTGGAACAAGGAGGTGTATGGTAACATCCACTTTTTAAAAAGAAGCTAACGGCCAGGATTGATGGGATCCAAAGAGCCCTTGAGCACAGACCCTCGAGGTTTCTTGATCAACTTGAAGTGGAGCTGAGACTTGAGCTGGACAGTGTCCTACTTCAAGAGGAAGTCATGTGGGCTCAGAGATCATGCAATATGTGGATCAAAGTAGGAGACCACAACACCTCCTATTTCCACGCATCTACAGTGATGAGGCAGCGCAGAAATAAAATCTCTAGATTGAAGAATGAATCGGGAGATTGGGTTGAGGATTCTGCGACACTAAAAAACATTGTTGTGCAGCACTTCAGAAACCTATATACAGAAGAGGCCTCCATTCCCTCTTGCAGCCCAAGCCCGAATCACTTTCCCCCATTAGAAAGTGAGAGATTATTACCATTGGGCTGCCCCCTCACAGAAGAAGAAATCAAGCAGAGTCTATCTCAAATGGGGCCGTTGAAAGCCCCAGGACCAGATGGACTACATGCCAAATTCTTTCAATCGTAGTGGGTAACAGTTGGTCCCTCACTGGTCTCTTATACTCAGAAGAATTTTCTCGAGGGATTGTAAGACAAAAGTCTAAATGCCACCATTATTTCTTTAATCCCCAAAGTAGACAATCCAGAGTACATACACCAATTCAGGCCGATCGGCCTATGTAATGTGGCGTATAAGCTACTCACAAAAGTCTTAGTGAATCGCCTCAAACCACTTTTGCTGGATCTGGTGGATACAACCTAGTGCAAATTTGTGCCCGGGAGATAGATCCATGACAATATTGTACTTGTACAAGAAGTGGCACATTCGATGAGGAAGAAAAAGGGAGAAGGCGGATGGATGGCCATAAAGGTAGACTTGGAGAAGGCTTATGACCGTCTCAGGTGGACCTTCATCAGGGACACCTTGGAAGCTATCGGTCTGCCAACAGTGTTCATCAATGCCATTATGAACTGTGTGTCGACACTTACATTGCAAGTGAATTGGAATGGGGAGTTGAACCCTTCCTTTGCACCCTCTAGAGGTATCCGACAAGGAGATCTGCTCTCTCCGTACCTCTTTGTCCTCTGCATGGAGCAGCTAGGACACCTCATCAAACAAACAATTCAGTAGGGAAGGTGGAAACCTATTTTCCTCAGCCAACCAGGGCCTAAACTATCCCATGTGTTTTTCGCAGATGACCTGGTCCTGTTTGGTCACGCGAACCTTGAGTAGATTAAGGTCATAATAGCATGTCTTGACCAGTTTTGTGAATGGTCGGGGCAGAAAGTGAGTTGTGCAAAAACAACAATTTTTGTCTCCCAGAACACTAATAAGGAGTTGGCTAAGAAAATCAGCAGAATTTCAAGTTTCACTCTCACCCGGACTTAGAAAAGTACCTGGGAGTTCCAGTCATACACGGAAGAACGATGAAAAGAACATATGAGCACTTGGTTGAAAAGGTCCAGTAGAGGTTGAATGGTTGGCAAGCAAAGCACCTCACCTTGGCACGACGAATCACACTCGCGAAGTCGGTCATTGCCGCCCTTCCTATCTATACAATGCAATCTTGCAAAGTACCAAGGTCTATATGTGAGAGAATCGATAGTCCAACTAGAAGATTTATATGGGAAGGTTCCGACACTCAGAGGAAAACTCATTTAATTGGGTGGGATAAGCTTTGTCACTCACGTGATTGTGGTGGCCTTGGGCTGAAACCGTTAAGAGAGGTGAATGATGGGCTCATAATGAAAATGGGATGGAGATTCTTGAATTCCCCAGATCATCTTTGGGCCTCGGTTTTGAAGGCTAAGTACATTCGGTCTGAGGTCAGACTTCCTAAGGAAGTAGAGAAGAAGGGAGGCTCTAATCTGTAGAGGGCTATTGTTTCTATGTGGCCAGCGCTTCTGGATGCGGTTGGATAGGAGCTTGGGGATGGGCAACATGTGCTATTTTGGAAGGATGTGTGGCTTGATCAAGGCACTCTGCTTATTGATCATGCAACACATCCCATCCCAGCACAGCTACTTACTGCCAAAGTGGCCGACTTGGTTTCCTTTGATGGACAGTGGAATTGGGATCTCATCACCCAATATTGTCCGGAGTGGATTTGAGCCAAAATCTGGCCTATAATTCCCCCATACTAGGAAGCAGGACCGGATTCTTTGAAGTGGTTTTTGGAGCAAAAAGGAAACTTCTCAACCACCTCTACTATCAAGAGTATATCGACTAGCCGGGATGAACAGGAAAACTAGCTTTGGACACGAATCTGGCAGTGGAAAGGACATCATAGGGTAAGCTCCTTTCTATGGTTGTTGGGTCATGGAAGGCTCCTCACCAATGAACTTAGAGTACATAGACATATGGAATCTTCCCCATTATGTCCTCGATGCAAGGTGGAAGTGGAGGACTGCCTACACGTTGTGATGGATTGCTGGTTTGCAAAGACTGTTTGGTCCATCTCTTCCTCCAACCAAACCCTTCCTCTAATTTCTTTAGTTGCATAAAGGAGGAATGGCTTTCACAGAATCTGATACCTGACCGAAAACAGTATGGTAGAGATGATTAGTGTATGATCTTTGCCATAACCTGTTGGAAGCTGTGGTTGTGGAGAAACAACATTGTTTTTGCCAATGATGAGCAGGAGGACGCTCAACTGGTGAGAGCCATCTTATTATGTGCTGAAGAATTAAAACAGGGGTGGGACTTGATGTCTGTGTTAGACCCAACTTAACTAGAGCAGAGCCTCGCAAATCACAGTGGCAACCCCCGAGAATTGGCTGGTGGAAATACAATGTCGATGGTGCTTACAAAGAAGAGATCGAGATTGCAGCTGCGGGTGGTGTGATGCGAGATCACAATGGCACCTGGGTGTCAGGTTTTGGGTCCAAACTTAGGAGTTGTACAACTATCAAGGCTGAACTTTGGAACATACTCCTTGCTCAGCGGGATGCATGGGAGAGGGGCTGCCGGCAGCTCATTGTGGAGTGTGACTCACTTGCAGCTCTGGATTGGATAAAGTCAAGTAGCAATGTTTTGGCAAGCAAGGATGGTGTTATCGGGGAAATCAGAAATATTTTGACTAGATGCTGGCATGTTGAGCTACAGTATGTAAATAGGGAGGCAAATTTTAGTGCAGATGCTATGGCACACCTGACTTTGATTTTGATTTTGGTGTGACCCGTTTAGCTACTCCCCCTTCGCAAATCACAGTGGCAACCCCCGAGAATTGGCTGGTGGAAATACAATGTCGATGGTGCATACAAAGAAGAGATCGAGATTGCAGCTGCGGGTGGTGTGATGCGAGATCACAATGGCACCTAGGTGTCAGGTTTTGGGTCCAAACTTGGGAGTTGTACAGCTATCAAGGCTGAACTTTGGAACATACTCCTTGCTCTGCGGGATGCATGGGAGAGGGGCTGTCGGCAGCTCATTGTGGAGTGTGACTCACTTGTAGCTCTGGATTGGATAAAGTCAAGTAGCAATGTTTTGGCAAGCAAGGATGGTGTTATCGGGAAAATCAGAAATATTTTGACTAGATGCTGGCATGTTGAGCTACAGCATGTAAATAGGGAGGCAAATTTAGATGCTATGGCACACCTGACTTTGATTTTGATTTTGGTGTGACCCGTTTAGCTACTCCCCCTAACATAGTTAGAAACATTCTTTCGGCTGATTCTACAGCAAGAGGGCCTCGGCCCAACACATGATGTAACTCTTTTTGATGAATGAAAATCCTTTCAGATCAAAAAAAAAAAAGAACAACACATAATATGATTTAGCCAAGAATAAAATACAAAACGTTGGTGGTGTCCAATCTATTAACTAATGCCTTGTTTTATTTCTATATTGCCCTTTGTTTTCTTATTTCATCTCTTGTTGTAATTTGATTAGATTTCATTTTTCCATTATTTCATTGTTCAAACTTTGATCCTTCTAACCGAATTCCAACAAGATTGATGCATAACGTCACGTTAGCAAAGTGAATATATATATATATATATAATACCTAGTAATTCCTCTAATATTGTTCAAATGTCATATGCTTCATAAAAATATATATAGTCTACGATTGGATATAGTCCTTTGCTTTTTTTATGCTTTGAATCGGTATTGTGTTGTTAAACCCACACCGGAGGTTCACCGGTCAAGCCACCAGATCTCGGTTTTTTTCGGTTAAATAGTGATCAAACCTGGGTTTAAATGGAACGTTATAAAAAAAATTTGACTCAAAAAATCTATTGGGTCACGGTTATCGGGATTCAACCAGTAGGTCGATCTATGTTTGATAATATTGCTCATAATATAGTCCTTTCTATTCTTACTCATTAACCAAATTTGGTCTTTCATATTCTGCAACTCTACAAACACATGAATAATTTCAGGGTTCTCCAATTAATATATGACATATCAAATGATACTTAACTTAGAAAACAAACTTGATGGCAGTAAAAAACTTAGAAAACGCACAAAATATAACAAACCATAGAATTTGGTAGTTTGTTGATGCAAATTACCGAGGCAAGCTTGGAGACTTGGAGAATGGTGTATGCAAAGGCTACAATGGAGGAATCAAAGTGGAGCATGGTGGCGAAGACAAGCTTGGACATGGCAAGCTCACTTTCAGAATCAACTCCAAGATTCGATCTCACAAGAAATTCAAAAAGAGATGGAGATCAAAGCCAAGGACGAGAAGAACATGTGCAGAAATTCCTGGAGCGTGCAGTTTCGGAAATAAATTCATATCTCGAGCTCTAAACTTGGATTGCTGCGATCTTGGACTTTCTGGAAAGATAAGACGAAGATCTACAACTTTGATGTTGAGCCCAGAAGCTGAATCTGCCGTTTTCTTTATTTAAAATGCACTTGAAGTCGACGGACAGATTCTATCCGAAAATTCAGTTTAGTTTTATTATTTGGGCTTAAGTAATTTTAGTTGGATTATTGTAATTATTTGGGTTATATTTTGTGGGCTTTAGTTTATTAGCTGGGTTATTATTTGTTGGGTTTTAATTAGTCCAATATGTTGTTGGATTAAAAGTCAAAACGTAGTCCATTAAGGGTAGTCAAAGTCAATTTGGTTTAGGATTAGAAAGCAAAGTTTGAGTTGGTTTTGGGCACCTTGTGGCTGACTTATAGGGTTAGAAAAATTAGTATTTATAGGTTTTTAGGGCTGCAAAAACGTGGACATACCTAAAAATATTGAAAATAAAAGTTTCTCTTTGAGAGTCTTTCAAGTTTGAGTGATTCAAATAACCCTTGAGTGCTGATTCTCTTGGTTTATATTAGGAATTTAGATTTACTTATCAGGTTTATTTAATCTGTGGCGTGATTCTACTTCCTAGATACTAATATCTATTTCTCTTGTTAATTAGGGTTTCAGGTGTTGGCGCCAAATCTTGTGTGATTAAAGCTTTCTTGTTTCTTTTCTTATTGATTGGAGGAGGAATAAGGGATGAAGATTGCATTAGTTTGATTGAGATTGAAGGTCGGGACCACAATCTGATCTGCGGGAATTCTAGTACTGATTCTAGGATTTCTGCTGTATCATTTGCATTCTAATTACGAGTGCAACTCTACTAATATTTGAATTTCATGGTTGATTAATATAGGATAGGTTATAAGTCACCAGTAAAAATACTGAAAATGTTACGTGCATATACACAAATGCATGGAATTTGGTCATTTCACAACCTAAATAGGACTTCACTATGCTAATCTTAGATTAATATAGGACATATCAAAAGACATTATAAAGAACTCACAAAATGTCATATACCATATCCATGTTTCAAGCTAAATTTGACTATAACTTTGTTAATATATGAATTTCAAGGTTCTTCAATTAATAATAGAATATATATAAAAAAATATATTTTTTGTCAGTTATATCAAGAGAGACTTATCATAAAAAAATGCGCAGAACGTTATACATCATAACCGAGTTACGTGTCAACACCCCACATGTCAAGATCAAAGTCAAGGTTGAACTAGGCCTTGCTATTATATATTATAATAGATAGAAAATAGATAGATAGGTGGCTGAAAATTTTATATTAAGTAGTGTAATATTTTTATTTAATACTTAAATAATGAAATATTTGAGGAATAATTTTTCCCTACCTTGAAGAGCAATTTCAATAATGGAATAAAGTGTTTTTTCATCCTTGTATTAGACCTCAAAATTGGAAGTCATCCCTCTATTAGATTTTAGCTTGTTTTCATCCCTCTATTTGTGAATTTTGTCGTATTTTCATCCTTGTGTTCGCCTTTTTGGCCTATTTAGAGGGATAAAAACAAGCCAAACCCCATGGACAGAGGGATGAAAACAGACCAAAACAAATACAAGGATGACTTTCAACTTTATGGTCTAACACAAGGATGAAAAAAGGCTTTAATCCTTTCAATAATCGGGTTCATTGATATTCCTGGTATAGTAGATGCTATCGTAGATGCTATCGCACATACAATCATACTCAATTCGATGGAATTGTTTGATTTGAAAGGGGATCCTCTATAATTTCGGACGCGAGGGGTTATTTTTTGGTTTCGTCCAGTCATTAATAACTTTACATTTTATTTAATATTAAATATAAAGTAATTATTTTATAAAATTATTTTATTTTTTTAATAATAATTTATAATTCAACAGTAATATGTGTGTATATTTATATATTCTGTAATTTTGATTTGTAGCCTACGGAGGACAAAAATTAAATATTGAATAGTGTAATAATTTAGATTTTAATTATTTTTTTATTTTATTATTTTATTTAAGAATTTTGCACTTGGTTAAAATGTTCCATATATGATTATTTCAAACAATATTTGCTACTTTGGATTGGTAGTTAAATTCTTCCAAAGGCCAAAGATTAAATATTAAGTAGTGTAATAATTTAAAATTTAAATAAACTGTTGGTTTTTCGATATATGAGTGCTTTAAACAGTAGCTTCGGCCCGCCTTTAAGATAATATATTTTATTAAAGTATAAAACATACCATATTATGTAATTATTTTATATCATTCTTTTTCTCATAACGTGCGTTGCACGTAGTACGGTAATATATAATATAATTATTTTATAATATTAATAATTATTCAAATAATAAATAATAAATAAATTGTGTAAATAGAAATTATTAAATTAGACTATGGTTTTCTAATGTATTTCGACATGATATAGTAATATATTATTATGATGACATTCTAAAATTCATTATTTTTTATACAAATTTTTTTTCCAAATTATGAAAAAGAAAAATAAATTAAATTAAATTATGAAAAAGTATAAGAATAAACTCCGAACACATCCCTCATGAGTTCTAACGATTATTCTTCTTCATAATGGTTGCCCTTGATTTTAATTTTTGCTAAATGCTTAAGCTATTTTTGTAATTACGTTTTTTCAGTACTTGTTTTTTTATTACTATTATTCGTATCATCTAAAGAGATATGAACTCTTTAGAATAACTTTTTCAATAGCAATTCTTTAATTAATTTTTCTTTAACGATATTTATTTATGTTCATGATATTCTGAATTATATAATTTATCATATTAAATTATATATTTAATTAAAAATAATTACATTAATTTGTTGAATTTTATAGTATAAGAATTTATATATTTTTTCTTAGTTAGGTGGTGCCATATTAGTTCTGGTTACAGAGGTAAACGTTTTTCAGTATCATCGAGAGATATTAATGAAAAAAGTCAATAGAAAGAAGAACTTAAGAATTGAAATTCAGTTACAATGATGGTTATGGGAAATAAGCGAAGGCGTGTGATTGTATAGTAAAAGGTGGTGATGGCAGTGTGTTGATTGCAAGCAGTTAGAGATAAAAAGAAAAAAAAACACTATTACGTCGAGATTGGCAGGTTCATCTCCGGCATACTCTGCGTGAAGCCTATTGTTGTGCAGACTACCTTGTTGCCTTGGCTTTCTCATTTCCATTAGGTGTTTCACACCTGGTACAGCTCCCTGGGGAGTGCTCTAAGTTTCTTTTGTATGATGTTTCTGGAACTTCAGTTCCACGATCTGTTTCTCTCAGTGTTTGATCAATAAAATCTTAATCATATTTCTTCAAAAAAAAAAAAAGAAAAAAACACTTACGAGGCTTTGCTTGGCTTGCAATGGTTTCCATAAACAACTTTTGAACCTACTGAAAAGAAAAAACTCAACAAACGCAACGACAAAAATAATAGCAAAGCATCAACTAGAGAGCTATAGTAACTTCATCGACAGAATTACATCAATCCGGAAAGTTATAGCAAAAGAAAACGCAGAAACGCAGAAAAACAGAAAAAATAGGAAAAAAATCAACCATAAAAAGAAAAAACTAGTTACGACAGAACTCTAGGGCTCTGTGTATTAAAAGGGTTTATGCTTTTGTTTAATTTAATGAAGGGTAAAGGTATAGAGTTTATGCTTTTGTTTAATGATGGATATTTTAGCATTTTAATTTGGGGAGGTTTGGTAGAAACATAGTAAAAAAGAAAAAAAAATCAACAATGAAAAGGAGAAAACAACTTTCGATTAAAGGGTTTGTGTATTATAAGAGTTTATATTTTTGTTTAATTTAAATTTAATGAAGGATAAAGATATAAAGTTTATACTTTTGTTTAATGAATGATATTTTAGTCTTTCAATTTGGGGAGGTCATGCTTTTATAGATAGTATAGATTAAGGGTAATTATATTAATTTGTTAGTTTTTCTATCTTGTGCTCTATAGTTATAAATATAGAGAAACTACTCGTCATTCATTTATTATATGACATGTCGTTTTTTTGTTTTTTGTATTAATACTAAGTAAGGTTATTTTTGTACTTTCGGCTGTTTTAGTTTCGACTGTTTTGTTGTCTTCGTGCTTTTATAGATAGTACTAGTTTTTTCTGCACGTGCGATGCACGTGGCATAGTATTATATGGTTTAAATCATGTGGTGTAGTATTAATCTTAATCTTGAAAAGAACTTATATATAAAATCTAGGTAGATGGATACACATTATTTAGAATTAGTTTATGCACGAATATGAATTTACAAATCTATTATTGTTAATAATATTTATTATTTCTTTGATATCCTAAATTATATAAGTTTAATTTTCAAATTATATTATTAATTTTTTTTAGTTTTTGTTCATGTTTGAAGATTTTTGTTTTTTTTATAGTTTTTTTATTGTATATAAGGGTAATTATACTAATTTGTTGGTTTTCTTGCTCCTACTTGAAAAAATATAAACCGTGAGTTCTTATAATTATTCTTCTCTATGATTATTCTTTTTCGCTGATGTTATCGTTGTTCGTAGTTTTCGCTGACTCTTCGGCAGTTCTTCGTTCTATAAATATAGAGAAACTACTTGAAAAAATATAAACCTTGAGTTCTTATAATTATTCTTCTCTATGATTATTCTTTTTCGCTGATGTTATCCTTGTTCGTAGTTTTCGCTGACTCTTTGCAGTTCTTCGTTATGCCATCCTTGTTCTTCGTTCTTGTTTTGTTTAGAATTAGTTTTAGTATTAGATAAGAATTTATAAATCTATTATTGTTAATAATATTTATTATTTGGTTGATATTCTAAATTATATAAGTTTAATTTTTAAATTATATTATTATTTTTCAGTATTATTATTTTTAGTCATTATTCATGTGGTAATTTTTTTTATATATAGTTTTTGTATTGTGTATAAGGGTAATTGTACTAATTTGTTGGTTTTTCTAGCTCCTACTATATAGTTATAAATATAGAGAAACTACTTGAAAAAATATAAACCGTGAGGTCTTATAATTATTCTTCTCTATGATTATTATTTTTATCTGATGTTATCCTTGTCCGTAGTTTTTGCTGACTCTTCGGCTGTTCTTCGTTTTATAAATATAGAGAAACTACTTGCAAAAATATAAACCATGAGTTCTTATAATTATTATTATAAACCGTAAGTTCTTATAATTATTATTTTATATGATTATTCTTTTTCGCTGATGTTATCCTTCTTAGTAGTTTTCGCTGACTCTTTGGCTGTTCTTCGTTTTATAAATATTGAGAAACTACTTGAATAAATATAAACCATGAGTTCTTCAGCAGTTCTTCGTTTTATAATTATTATTTTTTAGCATTATTTTTTTAGTCGGTAAAATTTTGTTTTTTCATAATTTTTTATATTTTAAATATAGAGAAACTACTTGGAAAAATATAAACCGTGAGTTCTTATAATTATTATTATAAACCGTGAGTTCTTCAGCAGTTCTTCGTTTTATGATTATTATTTTTCAACATTATTTTTTTAAGTTGGTAAACTTTTGTTTTTTTTAATTTTTGTATTCAATATAAGGGTAATTATACTAATTTGTTGATTTTTCTAGCTCCTGCTATATAATTATAAATATAGAAAAACTACTTGTCATTCATTATTATATGACATGTCGTTTTTGTTTTTTATAATAATACTAAGTAAGGTTATTTTCGTACTTTCGGCTGTTTCGCTGTCTTTGTGCTTTTATTTCGGCAGTTCTTCGTTTTATAAATATAGAGAAACTACTTGCAAAAATATAAACCATGAGTTCTTATAATTATTACTCCCTCCGTTCAAAATTATAAGACGTTTTGGGGGTGTGGCTGTGTTTTCATTTATAAGTCGTTCTGAGTGTTTTTAAATAATTGTTTCCATATCTTCCTTATTTACCCTTGGTGTGGGGTCTTTTTTCCTTTTTCTTATTTTCTTGGTGATAGTGGTAGGGTGGGGTTACTTTGGCGTAAATGACCCATTTCTATCCTTTCCCGCCTTGGCCATAGTACTGATCACCTCATACTCACAAGTAATCTTTAATTTTTTCCTTTAAAGAAACCGTATCCACCCATATTTACACTCCTCCCATTAATAATCGCACTCCAATTCCTGATTGTTTCGTCACCAAATGACAAAATTAACCTTAAAATAAACATAAATTTATTTAGAAAACAAGATTTAACCAACCATACAAAAATCTTTAAACATTCAACAAATTAAGAAGAGGAATAACAACGTAGCCTTAAAAAAATTGAAATCCTAAGAAAAAATTAATTACAAAATTATCATAAGTCGAATACTGAAAATTCTTTGCTTGACTACATCCCAGTCATGATAGGAAAAATTTAAATATTCAGTTCAACTGATTTAAAACTTGTTGTACTAATACATTATCGCATTTTAATTGAATTGGAAGCTGCTGAGCCATTTCTAACTTTGCTTTGTTGATATGTGGAATTTTATAATTATTTGAACCTTCTCCTCGCATAGTCTCGATCATGCATAATTGCAGTGTCACAAAGATATGATTGGACTTCACTGCTGGAAAATCTTCGTACGCCTTCACAAC